>JAYMTE010000847.1:0-15476 GCA_036897545.1 Pelargonium fulgidum
GTACACCATCATCCACCGTAACACAAACAACTTTACAACTCTCAATGGCCACTAGCGAAATCTGATCATCATCGGCAAATCTTATCGAGCCACGTGTCATAGTGGTTAACGTTCCTCCCCATGCGCAAGATAGCAGAATTGCCTAATAAGGCGCGAATTGGACGATTATCTCCCTGAAAAGAAAACACAGCACAAGGTCCTCTGTTTGTGTGTTCTCTGCGTTGTTTGTGTTGCACAGTTTCAGAAGAAAACAAAAGGTTTTGTTTTGATTTGTTTCTGTTGACGACGACGACCCTTTAATTTTCTTCGCCTCCATTGGAGGATTTTTTGCATGACTCGTCTGTTCCTCTTTTTTTCTTATCAGCATTACCGTACAGTTTATCTCTAACGTTTGTGTGGGTGGGTCTATTTTGTTTCTCTCTCTAGATTATTGGGGATCACTATGGATCTTCACATGGAAGACTTGTCCTCTGAAGGGCCCGACGCTTCGATCGCCGAAACACTCAAGAAACCCGAGGTAATTGCACTTGTTTTTCGTTTGCTCGTCGAAAAAATATCCTCTCTTTTTTGTTGTTATTTTTGTTGCTATTGGAGTTTTTTAGTTCATGGGTCTTTTTTGGTTGCCTGATCATGTTACTGGGTTTGTTTTGATTTTAGTATATGATCGCGAGTCGTTAAATTAGGGTTTTTCAGTTACTGGATTTCTTCTTTGGCTGAGTGATCATGGTCAGCCGAGTAAAGAATTGGCATGCAAGTGGGACCTTTTAGGTCTTACGCCTCTGTTTGCTTGTTGATAAAATTTTGGGAAATAATGGCCAAGTATTGTATCTTTATTTAGGAGAAAATGATAAAATTTATACAAGATTATGTATTATGCTCTTCAATTATGTTGTATTTTAGCCGAATCAAGCTTAGTAGCGGTCGTTACATTTAACAAATGATATTGCTGCCTACTCTGATTCATCAGCAGTTACTGTTCTGATTATAGGGCTCATGGCATGCTACGTACCATGAATTGTTGCAGAAGTTTGATCCCAAGTTCAATTTGTTTTGATTGTTATGGTAGATTATAATGTAAAATTAGGATAAGTTGGAGGCTGTACAAGGAATGCTGGTGGATCGGTAAATCATATACTTGCTTGTGCTTTTAATAAGATTTATTCAGGCTAGTAATTGTCATGTTCATTAGTGGTACCACCTACTGTTTCTCTTACTCTACTCTATTGGAATTTTGAGTAAGTGTTAGCATATGCTTCCATTATGCATCCAGAGGGATTAAATGCTTATGGTTCCAAAGTACATCTTGTGAGTGAGTTTACTTTTACCTCCCCAATTGTTTGCTTACCTATTATGAACATATTACTCATAAGGTGATGTGGGTATGTCAGAAATCTGGAATATATCTTCCTAACTCATGAATTTTTATCATCAGCTTGTTTTCAGATTTGACTTAAATGTCTGTCTTCGGTTTTTTATTTCACTTGATTGTTCATTGGTAAATTCTTCAAATGCTGGCAATATACCTTGTGATGATGTCATCCTAACTGGAGGTTGTCATAACATTACATTCCTTTTAAAAGTAACGGAGCGATTGATGTCTTTATTTATCTATTTTTGAATCATATATCTTTGGTTTGATTAGATTGAGGCTTAACAGTGGCAACGCAAATTGTTTGATAAAGGTCGAATTGATTTGATATACTTGTGCCTTTTGAAGTTGTTTTGTTGTATCTTATCTTTGTAGTTTATACCATATCAGTTAGAGTCATACTATATTCTGATGAAGATGAGCTTCTAGTGAAGCATGAACCTCATTTACCTTAATTGTCGTAGTTGCAAACTTAATTTACATGATAAGTTTATGAACTATCTATATTCATGCTTAAGTCAAGCAATAAATCTGTTTGTTTTACTATGTGTGCCCTAGATTTTTGGATTAGTTTGTTATCTTATGCAAGTTGAAGTGTTTTCCTAGTTCTTACTGTTTGATAATTAAAACATAAATGTAAATTTGGATTAATTTTATGCTTCTATTAACATCTTTCTGATAATTTGAAATTCCGTCCTTGTTTGTTTAGGTTGCTCCGGCCAGTCATTTGGGGAATTCTGACAGCATTGAGGGATCAGTGGGCAGCGTTGACCCTCTTAAAAAATCGACTTCAGAATCCATTAATAATGTCAATAGTTCCAATTCTGATTTGTCATATCACGACAACACTGAAGATGCTGATGATGTTTGTGATGATCTTGATGATGACGATGAATGTGTTTCAGATTATTATGATGACGACGATGATTTCATGTATGAAGATAACTATTCGAAAATGCAAGCCCAGTTTGATAATGTGGATTTGCCTACTGGAGTAGAGGTATCACTCCCTTGGTTGCAGGGCCCTGCTCCAGCTGATAACAAACCAGCTGCTACAAGCACTTCAAATTTTGGGGATCTTGCAGAAAGCAGTTCCTCAGTTCCTTTAAGCGCTGCAAGTAGTTCGTCTGTTCTGGCTGGCAGTTTATCAGCTTCACCAAGCAGTTCATCAGCTTCTGCAGGGTTGCAATCTGATGTGAAAGCAGATGCTGGGGAAAATGGAGTTACGCAGAACATTCAACCTTTTAAACCATTTGACACTGTGGAAGATTTTTCAGACCATCATTATAGCCGCATGGGATTTTCAGATGAGCAGGTTTTTTTGAAAAAAAATAAAAATTCTTCTGTGTGTCTGCGTGTGTTGTGCATGTATGCGCTTCTTTGTGGAGGTGTCTTACCATGTGTTTTTTTTTCTTTCTTGATAGCCACCGAAGAATTGGGCAAAGAGAATCCAGGATGAGTGGAAGATTCTAGAGAAGAACTTACCAGGTTAGCTCTGACGTTTGTTTTTTTTTTTCCTTTCTATGTGGTCTGTATTGCTTAGTTTATATACCGGTATCAATAGCCTAGTGAAGATATAAGTATTTTCTGGAAGGGTGAATGATCTTGTTTGGATTTTATATTAATGAAGGTTCCATTGTGCCAATGTGTCATTTCAAAGTCATATGCTTTGTTTTAAATATACTAAATTGAGTATAAATTTGGCTGGCGTGAAAATTGTGGTAAGGGAATAAATATTTATCTTACGTTTTAGTAAATATGCTCCACTAAACGGAAGCTTATACTTAAACACCTATGATGCACGGACACTCATCTTCTCAACGTACCTGTGTCTGATACGTATCCAACACTTGGACACTCTTAAAAAAGGGAAGTCGGCACTCGTTTTGTAAGGAATCAAGTATTTTATTTTCTTAAAGACTTAAGCGGTTTGAATATGCATCACCAAGGAGCATGAATCAAGGTTGGAAATTTATTCAGCAAAGCACTGAGCACAGCTTTATAATTGAAAGGGTTAAGCATATTAAAGATAATGTAGGAATATTTCACTTTCTGCACCTTTTCATTTTGAACTTAAACATGATTTTAAAAGAAAAGAATTTTAGTATGTTTAATTAATTTGTATTCTCCCTGATATTGCTTTTACAGATACGATTTTTGTGAGAGTTTATGAATCTAGGATGGAACTATTGAGGGCTGTCATTATTGGACCACAAGGCACTCCTTACCATGATGGCCTTTTTGTCTTCGATTGCCTCTTCCCGACCAACTATCCTGATGCACCACCAGTATGTATTTTGTGGCATTGCTCTGGTTTTAATGTTATAATATTCTTGCGTTGCAAGTAATGCTTTTTCTGGATTCTTGGATTTCACTTGGAATTCTAGATATGAGTCAAATCCAATGTTGGATTTGTATTTGGATCTTGCTCAAATCCATTAGTATTGAAAACATCCCTACAACATGGGATATCAATTGACAACTCTCATTTCCCAAACGTTATATTTTTTATTTGAAAATACAACATTTCAAATCTCAAATTTCAAACCATGAAATTCAAAATAAATTCAAGTTCCTAAACACAACCTAATACAATTTGAAAATGTTTTGTCAGATGGTGTACTATTATTCTGGTGGCCTTCGTCTGAACCCAAATTTGTATGAATGTGGGAAAGTTTGCCTTAGTCTTTTGGGCACCTGGTCCGGTAAGCAGACTGAAATGTGGATACCAGGGAAGTCAACCATGCTACAAGTTTTAGTGTCCATACAAGCTCTGATCCTGAATGCGGAGCCCTTTTACAATGAGCCTGGATATGAAAAATCATATTCTGGGCCGGATGGGGACATGAGATCAAATAAGTACAGCGAGGATGCATTTGTTTTGTCCCTCAAGACAATGATTTATACTATCAGGAAGCCACCAAAGGTATGACAACATCAACTATCTTAAATCTTAATTGGCTATTTACATTTTTTTTTTTCTGGTGCATTGAAACTTAATTAAAAACCGCCATCGAGATTTTGGTTATATTATTGAGTTTAGGCTTGATCATGCTTAGCTCTCTTCAAGCATTTCTGAAAGTGAATAATTAGGTACTAGATTTACCCTGTCAGCTCACTTCAGTGCTGCGAAAACCCTTTTTATTTTGTTGTGGTCGGAATTTTTATGCTGAAAAATGATTCATTAGAGTTAATTACCAATTGTTTTTTTATTTTCTTTTTTATGAAGTGTTGCAATAGTTGATGCAATCGCTGTGCTATTATTAGCATGTTCCCTTAGTGATTGATATTCCCCATTTATTTTGCCTTATAACCTTAATTTCTAATTAGTAATGTCTGGTTGCAGCATTTTGAAGAGTTTGTTGCTGGACACTTCCGCAATCGTGCATGTGATATTCTGATAGCATGTAAAGCATACACGGAAGGTGCCAGGGTAGGGTCTGTTGTGAAGGGGGAAAACCAAGGCAGTGCAGGCGCAAAGTGCACAAGTGAATTTAGGTCAACAGTAGCTAAGATGATGAAAATGTTGGTGACCTATTTCACCAAAAATGGATCAACAGACTGTGAGCAGTTTCGAATTGCACCATGATATGATGATATGAATTGCAGCATGAATAAGAAGCCAGTGGAGGCAGCATGATATTGGTTGGTGGTGAAGCCTGACATAGATAGACAAGTGTTGCTATATAAATTTTTGATGGAAGTGGTTAGACTGTTGAGAAAAGAGATTATTAATTAGAACATATTTAGTGTTTTGGACCTTAGATGTAGATATATTAGCCCATATCATTCATCTCAGGGCACAAAACAGAACAAAAAAAGGATCTTTATTTTGGACTCATTTAGTTTGTCATTTGATACATCTAATTGATTACCAATGCGGTTTTCTTGATGGCACTATACTTTTGTTAAAGTATGTCTTGCATTGTGAGTAATGCCTTGAAGGTGGTCACATTTCCCCATTGGGTTAGGGACAAAATGGTGCGATAAAGATGGACAGATGATCTTAATTAGGCTGCAAGTATGACTCTGGGCGAAAAAGTAACAAAATATTATACAAGGGATTCATCAGAATAGCAATCTTAAGTTGATGTTATTGCTACTTCTATTCAAATATGTTATGAGAACAATGAAGGGGTGATTATAGTATGATTAAGAACACGCATCTAGAACGTAGAATAAACACACCTCTCTTCCACTTGCAAATGAAAACAATAATAACAAACTAGTAAGACTGCACAAAAACTTGAAAAGCAATCAAATGGGATTTTTTGCGGCTAGCTGTGGAGATGCATGCAATCACATAACTTCTCTCTGAAGAGACTAACTTCAACCATTTTTTGCTTTGCACACCCATTTCTTCTCCCTGTTCAGAAGTGCACAATTGCCAAAGAGATATGAAGCCAAATGATTAGAGTTATTATACATAATACATGTAATTTTAACATGAATTTCAACTCACATGTTTCACATTGGATTAATTTCTTAATACTTTTGGTGCAAAATTTTACTTCAATGCTAACAAACAATAGTACTCCCTTTGTGCAAATACAAAATAGTGCTCTGTTTGTCACAAAATGATCTGTCCACTTTCCTATTTTTGTAGAAATTAAAAATAAATTAATTAGAGTCGGACTTTCCCCTTTATACCCCATTGTTTTCACTTTTCATGTAGTGACAAACTCAAGGGGTTCGAACTAACTTATCTTAGTAGAGATATTGTTGATAATAAATGCATAATTAATTTTTATGAAAAAAGAAAGTGCGCTCTTATTTTGTGCCAAATTGTTTAGAGAGTAGAGTGTAGACACTCACTTTGGGATAGAGGGGAGTCATTTTTATGAAGCTGTATGTATAATGATGCTTAATACAGAGATGCACTAATCAAGGACTTCTACTGAGAAAGCTATGTGCCTGTAGTGTGGATCATGTTTGCGCAGTCAATGTGACAAATGAAAAGAAACTGCAATATATATAGTAGGAATACCAGAGAGGGAAATAAACAGTCTTCATGGACTGGAGCACTCTGTTTTATCCAACTCTGAACTCAGCATGTGATGGAGAAGGAGATCAACTCTTTGACTCCGTGTTTTTGTACTGCACCAAACAGAAGTTGTGACGTTGTTACCAGGTGAAATGTATAGAAAATAAGTTTTAAGAACTATCAAAACTCCATAAGGATACATACCGGTACCGTGCATATCGGCGTCCTCCCCTTCCTTCTTCCTATATATTAAAAATACAACATTGTGTTGGATTCATAATAAAGTAGATACAAACTAAATGACCCAAGTAACATATCTACCATTACGGTAATTAGAAACTGCAACCAATAAATTCGGCAGAAGCCAGAATAGCTTTAACAGATAAATTATTTAAGATAACATCTGGATAAGAATCTTTGTTAATGAATGGGGAGATTCCAATTCATCATGTATGTATTAAAACCTTTTTGGTTACGTGAATGGCTATGAAATGAGAATCTCATCCCCATTCCCATTCCCTTTTCTTTTTTTAATATATCCAAACGGCACTTAAGTTTCAGCCTAGATGTCCCTGGGGTCACAAGCTAAAAATGTTACGATGTTGAAAAGCCCTATTCCAATAACGGACAAGGTCCAACTCCTAGGTTATGCTCCTGTCATGGCTTTGCTATGAACCACCCTCCCATCTGAATGTGGGGATGATTCAATTCATTGTGTTTACATGTGGACTTCTCTTTATGCATTGCCAGATCCAGATAACATGAGTACCTTTTCTTCGTCTTTTCCGCTGCACTTTTCTGATTCCTCTATTTCCATTTCAGCAAAAAATGCCTCCAAAACAAAAGCCATGACCTGAAATTACAGGAGCAACAGAGTTTTGTAGTTAGTTATTTCCCTGGCAAAAACTACAGAATTAAAAAGTACAGTATATGACAGAAGACATAGGACAAGGAAAGAATGAAATTGAAGAAGCATAAACTGAAACTTACCAAGTTCAAAAGCAGCAAAACAGTTAAAAGGTAGAAGCTGACAAAATATGCAAGAGACCATGAAGTTCCAGTCAAATCCCTGTAGCTCTGAAATGGTGAACTGAAGATGATTAGTACTCCCACGCATAAAAATAGAATTATATTATACCTGAAGACCTCAAAACAGTCCATTGCAAACAAATATGTAAAGGAAATATATATATATATATGCAAAAGGATACAAGCCAGTTATTTAAACATATTTACAAGAAAACAGATCTGGTTAGCATATCTCTCTTTATGCACTACATCTAACAATATCACTGACTGAATATCTGTACAAAAATACCCAATAACTGTGATAGAGAAGTACCTGCATCCAAACTTGCCAATTTCCCATGACCAGCAAGTTGAAAAGTGTAACCATCCCATTTGGGTAGTCGTTGAAATTAAAAAGTAGATAGCTAACTTTGTTAAGAAAGTAACTAATAGAAATAATGATGAAACCTTCCAGAAGCAATATAAAATCAATAGGTAGGATCCCAGAAAAAAATGCTACTGTAGTATTAAGAATCAGCTAATAAATAAAAGTTAATGAGTTGAACTCATCAATAGATAAGGATACTCGCTATCAGCAAGTTCTGTTCCCTCCAATTTGGCATTCCCAGCATTGACAATCCCTCCAAAAATCTACAAACCAAAAGTTCGTCAAATATTGTTGTAGCAACTGGAAGGGGAAGTGCCGAGCTAAAAAAAAAAAAAAAAAAAAAAAAAAAAACTGGAAGGGGAAGTGTCCATTTTAATAAAACACTAAGATGAGTGAAAGTCACAGGTCATAACCATTAACCTAAACAAAGAAGTTAAAACAACCTTAGGCCCTAGCAATGAAACAGAACAGTTGAAAGAAGCATTTACAATATATTTATATGCTGAGCAACTTTGTCATTGGCAAATGGTTGAAGAAAGTATCCAATTTACCTGTACACCAAGAGAACAATAAAAGCATAGGATACAGAATATGGTCCCAAGGTATGGCATCAAACTTGGTATGAGAGTTAGGAAAGTAGCAACAAAGGCTCGGTAGCGTTGGACATGCATAAGGATCCTTATTAAGCGTAGCATTCTTGCAAGAAGAAGGTACCGGATCCTGTTACGAGAAAGAAGCAATTCAAGTCATTTTACAAGTTAAACGTTCATCCTCCATGAACATGGGTTTGGAGATGCTCCAATTGAGAGTAATCAGTAACTAATGAAACATTAGTGAGGATGTGAAACCTTAGAATATTAACTTCCCAATTAGGATACCATAGCTTAAAAAATGATTGAACCAAAGTTGCTCCAGTCTGAAAACTACCTTTATCCGTCGAACCAATCAAAAGGTCTAATGCAATTTTAACTCCCAGTTCATATAATAAACCAAGAACCAAGTAGACTTTGGACCTTGATTCTTGGTTTGTGGATCAACTAAGTAGCACCCCTAATAGATACGTATCATTTCTATTTTGTGGCCACCGAAGATCTCCAAAATATACCGGCTCTGCTCTATTATGCTTCCAGCATCTCCATTTATGTTGTTGAGATATGTAGAACCACATAATTATGGGATTTCTTGATATGCCTTATTTAAAACAGCTTAAGTGTTCCCATATATTAAGTCCGTGTCTTCTGTGTGTTCTAGCTGCCAGTATTTCATTTGGGTTTTGTTCAATCTAGATTATCTGATTTTTGGAGTTATTTTCATAATCCAATCACGCTTTAGTGATTAGAGGGGGCTCCTGTCGGTCATCCCTTGCAACGGTGTCTATGAAGTTCAACACACTCCTTGTCTTGTTTTTTCATCGGGCGGTATGCTCCACCCATCCAAACACGTCAATCACACATCCCCAATATTTCATGTCTCCAAAGGTTCCAAAACTACCGAGGACATGTCCATGAGGCCCTCCAACACCTTCAGTGCCTTTGAGGTTAGGTTACAAAGGGGCTTTAGACACTACTCGAAGCAGTAGGTGCTCCAAGAAGTTTCGCAAACCTCCCACGACACCTGAAGGATACGCAGAGGTTCCCAGACTCTCCCAACACCCATGGATGGCGTGTCTGGGAAGCTAGAGCCCAAGCTCATAAGCGGGCCCCGCATCACCAATTGCAGTAAATTTGGGGAAATAAAAATATGGATGAGATGAATAATATTTGAAAAACTGAGCTTACCATTCTCCATTTGAAAGAAACGTCAGACCATTCGGAGACACAAAAGTTATAGTTTCTCCAATAACTGCAAACAGAAGAATCATCTGTCTTGTTACATGATACAAACAGATACATGCAACCCTAATATATCAACGTTATAATTTCTAAAATATCTGAATGCTTAAACAAAGTCGAAATTCCATAACAATTTTATATATTGAAGTTAAAAAGACAGATGCACACAATAAGCTTATTGGCAATTCTCTATTTAGGACAACAGCATATAAATAATTTACAAGTTCAATATAAAATTGCTTCATACAAATTGAACCATTAGATATTCATGTCATTTATCAACCCTGAAATAACTATAGCAACACAAAATGTTGTACACGAAAATCCACCAAAATTTTGAGAATTTTTTGTGCAAAGATTATTGAAGGAGAAAGAATAACAGTCCAATTTACTTCCTAGCATGCATGAAATATACTGTTGTGCACATCTGGTAATTAAATGCATTTAAGTGATAATAATTACACAGTCCATTACACCTTGTGCCATTAATCAAGATCCTCCAGCCTCTGTGAAGGTATTGAATAATTATTTAAGTTCAATAATAAAAAATTAGTTACATCAATTAACTAATTTCAAGAGAGGAACACATGCAAACCTCCTTGCATTAACAAAATGGAAAGGTGGAAAAGGAATCCAGGATATAGTTGGTCAGAGTAATTACCTATTACCCATGTAATCAAGAAATCGAAGCGATTTTGTCCGTCTCTCCAATAATTCACAAAGCCAAAGGAGTAAACTTTCAGAGCCATTTCCAATACATATATCCAACCTATGCAAGATAAAAATAATCTTTAACACCAAATACATAAAATTGTAACTGGGTTAAAGCATGATGGCATATTATACACCATTTTGAATTAACAAGCATAACATACATATAAGAGTAAGGAAAGAAACAAATAATAATAACAATAAAGCCACATGGAGGGAGACAGGAGGCATCTAGCTAACATGAATCTTGTGTATATTGATATCCTCACTACATAAGCTATTAGGGATCATGACTGGAAATGATACGAATACAGACTTCTTGTTACAAGAAAATTATGATAGTATGCATCAGTTAGTCTGTAATCATGTCAACAGCACACAACATCCAACTCCCAAAAATGATACACCAAATCACTTACTACAAATTTTTGGCTGAAAGGGATGCTTCATATGATTATGATTTTGTAAAATTTGTCTAGCATGCGAGTGAAGTATTTTCTCTGCCCTTGAATATTTAGATATGTAACGATGGATGTGACTAAAATACATAGCATCTGATCACCAGACATGGTATTTAAGTGCATGAAGGTTCTCACCAATCAGCACTGCTTCCAGAGAGTGCTGATGATGGTCACACTGGCTTGCAGTGAAGCTCTTATCTCCAATATAATCTCACAGAAGTATGACATCACTTACAGTTACAGGCCAAAAAACAGAAATTAGAACTCCCGCTTCTTGCTTCTATTTTTTTTTTTTCCTTTTCATTATCAAAGATGCAGAAGAAAAGAAAAGAAAAGGAAGTACCCAGTTATTTTCCCAGACATAACTCCTTTGACCACTTATCTGATACAGTGACTTAATTGCTGCAAATTATTTCTTCTGACCAATTAACATAGAATTCCATGGAATCAAAAGTTTTTTGTTTGTGCATATAGACTTCAACAAGCTCCTTGCATATTACCTTTCCACACACAAGATTACAAGAATAGATGAAAAAACAAACTTAGTGGAAGGTTTATTGCCTTAGCAAGAGCTTACCAAAGACAAATTCCAATTCTTGCCACACCTTCTGAGCAGAGCTATTTTCTATATCAAGCTGTAATTCGAAGCCAAACACAAGCAGTAAAGAACTATCAACTTCCAAAATGCTGATTTTATTTTGACTGTATTGGCATGAAATTTGTAACATATACAGACAGAACAGTAATTCTGGATGAATTTCGTCGTACCGTTGTTTCAATAATAACAGCAACAAGATTCAGGATGAGAAAGAAGGATACTAAATAACCAAATTTGGGGCTTCGCACAAAGGTTTTCAAACTCTCAGAGAACCATGAATGGTAGATATATGGATAATTCTCCAAGCAAGATGGCTGAAAAGAAACCACACTGTCAAAGATGCAATATGGAATCTCTTCTTTTTCTACAATGAACAAATAGTGAAGAGTTTCCTAATGTTTCAACTCCTAACAGTGAACTTACACAATCCTCCTTTTGGAAACTTAGAGCAATTGCATTGCAAAGGTCCGCAAATTCATCCAAGTTGATCTACAGATGAAAAATAAGTCAACCACAAAGAAAGACAACCAGAAACTCACAAGTGACGCCTAATAGATTGGGTCAACTAAATATCAAACAATTATGTCATCACCTCACTTCATTGTATTTAAATAATATAAACAAACAGAGAGGCCTATTAGAATCACCACAGAAAGAGTGAAATAGACTCGATAATGAGGAGAGTGGCTATTCCTATACAAGAATCACCACAGAAAGAATGATTTAGAAATGATAATGAGTCAGAATGACTATTCCTATGCATATATAACATTTGGTTGGATGTGAATGCCAGATTGATAAAATAAAGGATAACAAATTTATTCGAACTAAAAGAAAAATGAATTGAACATACCTTGAAGTCATGACTATCATCCAAAGCGTCAAATACTAGCTCAAATTCTTCTCTTGATGTCTTTGGCAGTGTCCTGAATAAATACAAAGAAAGGTGCCCAAATATAATATCACAAACTAGTAGCAATATCAAAGAATGTTAATTAAATTAGACCTCACAATTCAAGAGATTAAAATCTCTTGAAGAGATGCAATTAATAAGTAAAGCCATTTCAAAGTTTGTTCGCAAATGCATCAAATAGTTATCAGAATAATGCTGAACTTGTCCAATAAGAATAATGAACAAAAGAAATAAAATAGGCCCGAACTTCTAAGTCATGGAGACAGCTAAAATGCTTTGTGGCTCATTGTGATTCCGCTTAGGAATACATAGCATGTAAAGAACATCTTTATAAATTAAGACATGCCACCCTAGGGGATAGAGTATTAGAGTGAGTCTTCAAAAGTCCGTAAAAAAATCATGGTGCTTGAATGAAAATTTTGAGCTTGAAAGCAAAAAGAACTAGAAATGTACACATAAATGAGATGGTCAATTACCTGTATTTATTCAGTTCTTCAAACAGTTGAATACACTGCTTCTTATCAATGAACCCAAGATGCTGATGAAGCAGAAAAGAGTTCCATTTATGACACGCAACAAGAGAAAATTATGTCAATGTAGCCCCACACAGCAACTATATTTAAATGCGAAGAAGCTAATGTAAACAAAAATATCTAGACCATGGAAAAACAGAAAATTAAAAATGACTGGTAGGTTATAATATTTCTTTCCTTCTCATATAAATAAAGAACTATATGCTATGACAAACAACAAAGACAAAATAAATTACAGATTCTATAAATACTGACCTCTCTTATATGTATGCCGCTATGCTAAAATGCAATGTATGTTTCAAATTAAATTACAGAAAAAGGTTTCCCGTTATCAACTTTACATAAAAGGAATGTCTAACAATGACAAAATAATTCTAACATAAGGAAATATGATTTTTTTACTGCAAAGCTTGTGATAAGGGATGTAAGGAAGAGATTTAACCAGAAATAGAGAACCATACTCACGTGTTTATCTATAAGATTGAAGGCTTTCCCCAAAACATTTTTCCTCATACGGTCCATATCAGAAACTTGTTTTGCAAGCTACAGCAGGGAAATATAAGAATTTCCATTTATGTTACTTCATGTAATAAAGACAAGAATGAGTGATACAAATATGCCAATTACACAGTTTTCAATATTTCAGCAGCTGCAAGCGACAATTCCAAAGTGACAACAACCAATTCATGTTAGTTCTAGGCCATATGAGAATTTACCTCACTTTTGAAGCTGTCGTAAACAACAGCCAGAATCAAGTTGGTGACAAAGTAGACTCCCAACAGCACATAGATGGCGAAAAACAGGACATACCATCGAGATGCCCTAAAATATGACAAAATAAGTGGAAGATGAAAATAAAATTTATTGTCATTGATAGAAACTGCAAGACTCGAGAATAAAGTAAAAAGGACAGAAATATAACTAAGCTATGTAAATATTTCCCGCAACACTAAATTGAAATTATGTCAACTTACTTGTATGCAGGTATCCAGACATCAGGGTTGTTGGAGGTAGTGAATAACACAAACATCTGATATAATGTGGTACCATATGATGTAAATGTTGTTTTTCCCTCTTGAGTATCTTCAAACATTACATAGGCTACCCAACTGGAAAACATAATAAACAAAAGCCCTAGAGCCTGAAATTTTGGAAAATCACACAGTGGTAAGCAGGAGAAAAGAAATATGTTGTAACAGATGTACTTGGAGAAATAGAAGATTGGATGAAGTGAAACAGTAAACAAATGGAATAGCAGTACTCATACTGTAGATCTTCCATTTTAAAGACAAAGTAGTCGTATAATATTGACAAGCTTACACCATCTTAAAAGGTAGAATGGTAAGAGAGTGAACGGACCACAACGTTTAAGTACGTGACAAGCATTCCAGCCAGTATGACAATGGTTGCTCGCAGTTCCCTTAGGTACGGACAAAATGTTTCAACATGAAACAAAGCTGAAATTAGTATTTAGTAGAAAATGACACAATTAACAATAAGTAATACAGCATCCACAGTGATGATGAAAATTTCAATCTGAAAACTTGATGCATTTGCTTTCACTAATGACCATTTTTGCAAGTATCTTTAGGCTCATAACTTGTAAACCATTCAACTCAACTAATGGTATGACTTTCAGCAATATCTTCACTGTTTTTTTTTTTTTTTTTTTAATTTTTTCACTGTTAATATTATGGAAGTTGAAGCAAGAGAAATTAACAAATCTAAAACAATTTTCAATGCACCTTCATAATTTTTGTAGCTCTAACAGCAACCCAATTTCTGTTCATATATATGGGATTAGGAAATGTTGGGATCTATCTTTAGGTCTCCTGGCAGTTACTACCACCTCACAAGCACAGATTCCCCTTAGCAAAGCCATAATACATATAATGCCAATAAATTCAAATATTATGATTTCTTGGATTCTAGAAATCTCCTTTTAATTGTTCCACATAATTTATGTGCCATTTAGGCACTCTTAGTTCCCCAACCAAAAACACCCACTGAATATGAATTCACTTTCCAATGTGTCGTGAATACCAAAATCAAATAAAAAAATAAAAATCCAAAATTCAACACAATGATAGAAAGAGACTGTCACAAATGATTGGACAGTCAAATAAATGCACATGCCCGCATTGGTATAATTTACAAAAACAATTCACATTTGGGGTTTTCATTAGGTGATACCTTATGCTCATGATGAAAAATACAACTCTGATGTAGGGCGCAATCCTCAAAGGAAGAAAATCAAAGGCCAGCGGAGACAGATAGAGACCATAAACCAGAAAATCAGCAACCAAAATTAAAAGTAATATTACCTGCAAAATGACAAAAGAATATGCATGTTACTCTCTATAAAGATAAGGCAAAAGAAGGATGGCCTCAAGCCCTCAACAATGAAGCTTCTACTTAATATAAGTATCAACTGTCAACCTCAAAATTATCAAAGATCATATAACAGTTGAAGTTTTAGCTAAATTCCTATATATATTCTGAGAATAGAGGATATTTAAGGCTTATGGGAAAATACTTAGGGTGAATGGATCATAAGCATCAACACATAAAACTATATAGGAAGTGTGATAAGACAGCAATTCTTTCTCATCCCTTTATAACAGCTATGATCGAACTGTTTTTCTCAAGTTCGATTCAAGGTCTCGAAACGATGCCGTA
>JAYMTE010000848.1:0-15474 GCA_036897545.1 Pelargonium fulgidum
TTTTGGGACAAAAAATTTAGACAAATAGGACACTCATTTTAAGACGGAGGGAGTAATTTATACATCATATTTATTAATTGGCAGACTATTTTTTTTTTCTTCTACAAATATTTGATACACGCGAAGAAACAATCAATTTATAAATACATGCTACCTATGGAAATGACATATATAGTGGTCGGTTGTGTATAGTTTGAGCCCCACATCACATTATCATTTTCCTATTTCAGGCCAATAATCTTTAACTTCAACAGAACAACCATTTTGTTAGGTTTGTGTCATTTCATTCTTGAAAAACTACTTATTTTATCGTGGTTCAAATAATTACATGATATATTTAGAGAATGATTGATACAGTTGATATGATACTATATTAATTTTATTTGGATTACACTTATGGTAAAACATAAATATTATCATAAATAGAAAAGATATCCAAATAAAATAATTTTATGTTGATACCTAAACATATGGCAAAATTAAGCTGGTGTTTGTTTATTGTAGTCTTTAACTTAATTAATCAAGTTTTTCAACAGTTAAATAAATTCAAAGTATAAGAAATTGATATAACATGGTAGATGTATTATTTAATTCCTAGAATTTGGAATTATTTAACTTATTTGAGGAAATAATATTTTTTTTAATCTCAAATATGCCCTCATGAAAAAATTAAATAAACGCAATAATTATAATTTAAAAATACTCAATATTTCATACTTTTTAAGAATTTCAAATAAAAATTACTAAACAAATGCTATTTAAATTGTCGTGGTTTGCTTAAACCGATCTAGCTAGAGAGAGATAGTATGGACCAATTAACAAGTTTAGGGTTAAAACTAATATAATTAAAAAAATGGCACTCACGATTAAACCCACATATTAGCCTTGATTTAATTTTCATGTGTCTTAACTAAGACGCAGCTAATAACTTTTTGACATTGATAATGTGTCGTCTGTAAATGAGTACAATTTCTCTCGTTTAAATTTCATTTATATACACTTTAAATTTCCTCTTTTGCTATATAATTATACATATCCAAACAAAAGTGAATAATTTAGTGAATTGAAGCCACACATGCAACACCAAGCTAGTAGGTGCCAAAACACACCAAAACAAAAAATTCAATTTCAAAAATCAAACTCAAAACATTTACTTTATGTAATTAGAAGAGTCATATGTATATTATGAGCAGTGAGCTTCACAGGTTGTGCTTGTCAGGGAGCGTGAATCTTCCATCCAATTTCATTTTTGTTTAAAACCTCACTCCCCAACGAATCACGTGAAACTCACTCTTCATTTAATTAGCTTTCAACTCCGCCACCACAAGTCTCTCCACCCATTTCACCCAATTGTAGAGCGCGTTTCTTTCACCGCTATCAGCAGCGCTTGGGTTTGTTGTCTCTAGAGATACATATTCAAGAAATGTTGTAGGTGTTTGTTTGGCAGCAAAGAAATTGTCACATTTAGTGGTTATTTAAAGAAATTAATGTTGAAATGAGGTTTCAACTTAAAACATTTATGGTTGAACAAGCGTTATCCTATACATTGACTATTGATCACTTTTTAGCCTAAAGTTTGATGGATATGATGTGTGAGATGGCTCAAGTTCACGGTACGAGTTTAAATTTATTATATGAGCTCACATATTTCAAACACAAAAATGTCGTAATATTACGTTTTGAAATTGTCTAATAAAGATGTGTCAAAGTACTTACTAGTTATAAATATCATATCACTTTGATGTCATTTGCGTTAATTTTTTTGAATTAAGACCAAAATCATTTTCAATTTCGAATAAAAATTAAAGTGCAATTAATAGTTTGCTTCTCTACAAGCAGGACTAGCAAATTATAAATACTTTAACTCCATTAATACGAACATTGCGCATGAGAATGAACACTATAGATTTGATCTTCACACAATAAATAATTGTGATAGAAAGTAATAATTTGTCGTATAGAATGTGACATTACTTGTATAAATACAAAATAAGTAAATATTAATCAACCGTAACATTTATCATATCTAGAAAGCAAACATAAACGATAAAACACATAAATACGTGAAAGTCATTTCAAATATGAGAGCCAAATGATAGCGTGATGACAACAAGGCGCGAAATGGTATATATGAAGAACGAAAACAAGTAATGGATTAAAATGACAAAGGCAAGTAAGTTGTGAAGGAGAGTGGTGGCTAGGTTAGGTCACGAAGAACATCATGGCCCCTTAAAAAGCAGTGCATTTTGAGAAGAAAAAAAAAACAACATAGACAGAGACCCCATGCTTGCTCACTCCTTAGTCATTACACTCACATACTTACATTATAGCTATCATCATCCATATATTATTATTTATACCATACATATATAAACAAATAATAAATAAAAAAATAGTTTTTTTGGGGGTCCATAGAGTTGCATTTGGATCCAAACATACGAGTATTTAAAACCCGCTTCGAATTTTTGCTAGTTTTGATTATATAAAATAGTGTCAATTAATATTAGGGCTAGATAATCAAATTCACACAAATTAGTCTATTTTACGTGTCAAAACTTGAAACTTACATCTAATTTGCATCGGATTAAGTTAGGTCTCCTCAACCCAAAGTCTCAAACTAAGAAAATCTTATACAAAATATGAATTGTCTGTTTTACTAAAGACCTCTTCTCAACCTGCACAAATATGAAAACTACATACTAGTACGACAATTTAAGGCATGACCAATGACATGACACAAAATTGATCTCAACATTCCAAACACCCTCATAGTCTGGTTCGTGTTAACTAACTCAACCCATTTAATATTTGAGTCGTGTTTGATTTGATCCCGTTAAATAAGATGGATTGTGTAATTATTTACTGACCCACCCATATAAAGATAAAAATGTATGTTATGTAAAATCTGAATTGTCAATACTACCCATGTTCTCTTCCAACTCAACCATCCATTAATGGTGGTCTTCATGAAATTCAGCGTCTTTTTTCAAACTTGCCTTCATACCCGCGCACTGAACCAACAGTCCGTTGCTTTCACATCAATAAAATAATAACATTTTTTGTATTGTTTTCCAAAACAGAGCAACCAAAACATTTCATTTCACTTCCTTCTCCAAGTCCCAAAACTCTCAATCCCTACAGTCCTCCATCATCACCATCATCACTAGCTTTTTGCTTCTTCTTCTCTCTCCGAAGCATCAATTTCTCAGATCTACGCTCTCTAAAACCACTTCTCCTTTCACTTTCTGGAGCAATTTGTGAGGTGGGTTTGAATTGAACACACTCAATACATGTTTTGTGGTGATCGAAGGTGGTGGCTGGAAAGTGATTAGCATCCGAGGAAGGTAAAAATCGGAGCGGATTGGTGTATTTGTTACGGTGTCCGTTTGAACCCAACAGTATCTTTGTAAACAGAGAAAGCAATAAGGGTTACTTTTTGGGGGATTTTGCGTTTTTCTTTTTTGGGTGTATATAAAGACTTGAACTTTAGTAGTATGCGAATTGGGTTCGATAAAGGAGGGAGCGTCGAGATAAGGAGGAGATTTGGAGGACAATGCAGGAGAAGAATTTGAACAAGGATCTTATTTCTGGTAATGAAGATTCGAAGAAGAAGGAGCGTCACATCGTTACATGGAGTCAACAGGTCACTTTGATTTTGATTTTGATTTGTTTTTGTTGATGATAATGATTTTGGTTTGTGTTGCTGAAAACTGAAATGGTTTTTGTTATTTTGAGTTTTTTCTTTCAGGAAGATGATATACTCAGAGAGCAAATTAGCCTCCATGGCACTGACAAGTATGTTTGATTTTGTTGATGATGAAATTGTTTGAAGTTTTGATTTTGTTGTTGTGGGTGTGTTTTATTGGTTGATTGAAATTGAGGGCTTTGATCGGAATCTTACTTGGATTGTTAATTTTTTTGGGTATGAAGTTGGGCGATAATTGCTTCGAAATTCAAGGATAAGACAACAAGACAGTGCAGGAGGAGGTTAGTGAGATGGCAATGATGATGTGATAATGATATTGCTTTTTTTGATGAACAGATGATTCTGAACTTGAAAGTTGGTTAGGATAGTTAGTTGGTCCTATGTATTTTGACTGTTCTAATCTCGTGTTTAGTATCACATTTTTTTTCTTCCCCAATTTGATTTGATTTTGTATTGAAATTATTGCAGATGGTACACTTACTTGAATTCTGATTTCAAGAAAGGGGGGTGGTCACCAGAAGAAGACATGTTGCTATGTGAGGTAAAAGAGCCATTGATCCTTTTGTGTTTGTTGTGATATTTGTGGAAATGGTAGAGCATACCAGAGATATTGCAGTGTTGAAGTGAAACATTGATTAGGGATGGAGGTTACTATAAAAAGTACCCAAAAAAACTAGGTCTCTTCAAGCACATGTTCATTTTTCTTCAAAACCAACCTTCTTGTTGTGTGATAATTATCTAATCATCTAATGTGTTTGCAGGCTCAAAAGATTTTTGGTAACAGATGGACAGAAATAGCAAAAGTGGTTTCAGGCAGGTATATACGAAGTTCTTGGCCTCTCTTTGCACAATCATAACTTTTTTTCCATCACTTATGATTGATTTACATTCATTTTGCTGCTTATACAGAACGGATAATGCTGTTAAAAACCGATTCTCTACCTTGTGCAAGAAGAGGGCAAAATATGAAGCCTTGGCAAAGGAGAATGCTATTTCATACATCAACCAAAATAACAAAAGGTGTATATTGCAAAATGGATCCAACGCAGATGGAAAGTCAGAAGCAGCTATACCTATCAAGAGGCTGAGGTGGATATTAATTTTAATTTTACAAACAAATGCTTGACAGATCGAGTAATGTAAACTACTTAACTGATCATTGTTATCATCAGGAGGAGCCACATTCCTACTTCCACAGAAAATTGTTACTTCGGTGATAGATTGCACAAGCCAAACATCACAACGATGAATCAGCAGCAAAGACCTCCATTTGCCGTATTGGGCCAGAACTCTCCGAACGTTAACAACTTGCCAGTCCAGCATCATGTCAACAATGCCAAAGAGATCATCAGTAATGGTAAGCCACCTCAAAGAATATAATTTTTGTTTAGAGCAAAACCTGACAAGCACAGCGAGTGAATATGTTTGAGAACTGAACATCATCTTAAAAATTCGGCCCAGTATTATTTTGAAATGTAACTTATATCGATACAATCACTTCTTTTCGAACTATAGGTAACTAACTTCTGTTTCCTTTCTGACCAAAAACCAGCCCAGAGCAACGTTCAAGGATCATTTCTCAGAAAGGATGATCCAAAAGTAATGGCTTTGATGCAACAAGCAGAGCTGCTCAGTTCACTTGCAGAGAAAGTTAACAAGGAGAACACAGACCAGAGTTTTGAAAATGCTTGGAAGGTGAGGAAGATTAGATCTTTATTTAATTTGTTTGTTATCCTAATACTTATCAGCATCTATGAATCTCCTACCAGTTGCAAAGTACCTCATTTATAAGGGGTTTAACTGTTGAACTGTTTCTACAAAATCCAGGAGAGTAATGCAGTTTCTCCAATTGAATTTATGTAATCATATTATAAAGTAGTTTTATTTTTTATTTTTTATTTTTTTTTAATCTGTTAGATTGTTATTTAGACTGAAAGCAATAAGATGATAAAAAGAAAGAAAGGACTCCATTTGGAAAGAATGTCATTTTCGTGCTTCACAACCGTAGTTCCCTAGATTTTCTCTTCCTTAATGTGCCTTCTGATGCAAAAGTGATACTCAGGTACTCCAAGATTTTCTCAATAGAAGCAAGCAAGGTGATATCTTCAGATATAGGATATCTGGTACTGAATCTATTGATCTTCAACTTGAAGACATTAAAGACTTGGTGGCAGACTTGAGGAGTAGTAATGAAGGAAGTCAGCGATCTTGGAGGTAATGAAAGGGAACAAATGAAAAAGTGCGGCTCAGTGCACAAGGCTCCCACCATTGTGAACTATTCTTAAATTCATTCAATCAGGCTCTTCTCATCACCTAGTGTCTAATTGATGGTATTGGTTGATACATTTTAGGCAACCTGATCTATCTGAGGAGTCTCCATGCAGCTCTGAGTACAGTACAGGATCAACTCTCCTGCCACACACAACTGGTGATAAAACAGAACAAACTCTAGCCGAGATAGACACTCTTCATTGGGAAATTGGAAGTGGGTTCCAAACTTTTCACATTGAAGAGGAAAATATTGTTGGTGAATGTGAGAATGGTATTGTCGCTGGTGCAACCATCAATCAAGGTACTATACTTCTGTATGTAAAATGTAAGGCTACAATTGAGAATCCTAGAGTTGGATTGCTGACTATGTTTCACTTTATTGCAGCAGAGATTTTCTCGTCTTGTGATGAACAGGCGAATAATGATGGAGCTACATCTGCTTTGTCAAGCAATGAATTTGGCTCTCCTCTTCAGATAACCCCCGTCTTCAGATCCTTGGCAGCCGGGGTTCCCAGCCCAATATTTTCTGAAAGCGTGAGTTATTCAAAACTAAGATTCTACATGTTATAGCCATTAGCTATTGTCAGGAGCATTATTAGAACAATTAGTAGCTGTACTGATAGTAGTATTATTGGGAACAAGAGGACTGGTGTGCTCACTCATCTTTAAGCTAGCGATGACAAAATCTTGGCTCAAGCACTGATGGTGGTGGCTGTAAAACTTGAATGATAGTAAGGGGTAGCATGTGAATGAGTTATACTATTTAAGTAGACTTCATATTAATTGGTTGTTGAAAGAGTTAGAAGGTGGACTTCCATGACTAACAATTTTTAGCCAGCGAGCAAGATCAGTTGTGGTTGTACTTAGTTATTGACTTATTTTCAAGCCGCTATCAAGCTAATTTTAAGGTAACTAGCAGGATGATTAATTCACAAATGCCAATTCTTGGGATTCATATGTAGTATTTATTGTGATTTACTTATTTTCAAGCCACCATTAAGCTAATTATAAGGTAACTAACTAGCCGGATACTAAAACTGCAAATGCTGATTCTTGGGTTTTATATTGAGTGTTTATTGTGACAGTAGTGCCACTAGGGTAGTAATAATAGCATATGATGTTGTATGTTCTGTATCAATCAGAAGGGCTCCCGAGTTAAAGTATCTTAAGTCCAACCAAAAGTCAAAGTTCCAAACCTTAAGTTCTAATCTATTGCGGCCTTCATCCAGTTAAGATCTAAATCTACGACTTTTGATATATGAATGTAAAAGCCAGATAATATGGACACACTGGTTAGTAATTATCTTTATTATTACTCTGGTAGACTATAAACAAATTAAAATATTTTTTATTCTTAATTTTCCAAGGGCTTCTCCTCTGTGCCTACTGCCTACACATTTTATCTTAACATAAAGGGAAAAAGAATGTGGATTTTTCTAAGCTTGAATTCGTTAGAGCTATCTTGTTCCTCTACTTTTGCATAGTCATATAGAATTAAATGTATATTTCAATATTTGACTCAATAGTAACAATTTGTTTTGATGCATCTTTTCAGGAGAGAAACTTCCTACTGAAAACACTTGGAGTGGAATCACCTTCTCCCAATCCAAACATGAATCCTTCACAACCACCGCCCTGCAAAAGAGCCCTCCTAAAAAGTTTATAACCGACACTTCTGATCCGCATACAGAAATTCTACAGTCTTAGATCCAAAGATCCATCACGTCACGTATTTCCCTCAGGCAACAAAGCATATGCCAGGTTCACGAGCTTTCTTATTTGAAGTTAGTTTCCTAGACTTGCAGTTTTTTCCAGCCTTAAAGTAATCACAAAGGGGGCAGGTTCGGACATGACCCCATATATCTAGAATGCAATGGTGCATTCTAGCATTACCAGACATCTAACAGCATGTTCTGCGTTCTTTTCTTCAACGTTATTGCCCATATACTCCACACCGAAACACGGTGTGCTAGTTTATGTTTGCCATTCTTTTGTTTGTCTTCTCTTGGTTTTGGGTGTTTTTAGCTCCCCATCCATTTTTTTGACCTTGATATGTCATCTGTACAGAGGACCAGCTATATATAATCCCTAGTCATTCAGAGTGTAATTACACATTGGCAGCTCGCCTATATCCTAGCTAGAATATATATCATGAAAGAAACAGAAGGAAAAGGAAAAAAAAAAAAAGAAAAAGGAAAGGAAGATCAACCAGGAAATGGGTTCCTGTGCTGTTCTTGGGTGTGCAGAGCTATAGAATAAGTAATTCTTGCCTTCTTTTACACCCTTTGAGTTCTAATGTAATGTCACTTGATTTGATTGCAATGGAACTGGGTTTCGGTTTTTGGTGTGAACTTTTTTGTTGTTTCCTATCTGTTCTGTGTTTCTTGTAATCAATGCATGTTTTCACTGACTTCAAAATGCTTCATGATGCTCAAGAATGGAAGCCATTGTGGAGCATTTGAAAGCTATTTTTTGTTTTCACTGACTTCAAAACCCAGAAAGTGAACAAAAGAGAAAGTGAAGGAAAATGGCTTACTTACTGAGAATAATGGTAACAAGCCATTGTGGAGCATGTGAAAGCAATTTCTTGTTTTCACTAACTTCAAAACCCAGAAAGTGAACAAAAGAGAGAGAAGGAAAATGGCTTATTGTGGAGCATGTGAAAGCTATTTCTTATTTTCACTAACTTCAAAACCCAGAAAGTGAACAAAAGAGAAAGTGAAGGAAAATGGCTTACTTACTGAGAATGATGGTAACAAAACTTGAGCTTCTTGTCTCAGTGATGAATGGAAGATCCTTGTTTGTTTCTTCAGCTGTCTCTTGAGTTGGTGTTGTGAGGAAAAAAAGTGTCCCGAGGAAATTTAAACCCAGAGTGTGTGGTGGTTGTGGTGGACAAGTGTAATCATGAGCAAAGCAAAAAAGCAAATAATTGGTGAAACAAGGAGGGAACTTTGTACAAAATAAAGTGGACTCTCTTCCATTAGCATTCTTGATGGAAGGTACTATTTGAAACTTTTGACTATTTTGACCCTTGGTTTGGTGCCAATTAACAATGAACAATTACCAAACCAGTTAACAACCCTATATATTGGCATTTTGTGGACAAGGTTTGTTACTCAATTTGGTGAAGATTTTACTTTAAAATAGTCATTAGAAAACCCATAATAATAAATTGAAGAAGGGAATATTGTTCTTTTTAGACGACTCAACATGAATAGGAGAGAAATTGATAAAGAGCTTATCGTAAGTGAGGACGGAACTATGATAGAATATTAAATTATCAACTCAACTAAAAGTTTATATTATGTAAGAATAATAGAAATTTAGCATTACAACTGAGAAAAGCAATCACAACTTTTAACTTGCCACTTCTCATAATAGAATATAATATTCTGTTCAATTACAATTTAGGCTACAGGAAAAATTCTAATGAAGAAGATAGAAGTGGATTCAAAAATGTTGGAAGTCCATCTCTTTACATGGACTTCTTCTTCTTCTGCACTCTCTGTAACCTCCTCCATTTGAGGAAGATCTGGTATGACAACCCAGAGAAGACCATGAAAACGCAACCCCATTGCTTCTGTGATAGGGGATTGCCACTCAATAGTGAAGAGATCACAATGCTAACAAATTTACGTGTAGTAGTGATGGTGGTATTCGCAAGAGAGCCAAATCGACTGATTGTAAGGAAGATGAAATTCTGTCCTACTGCACCGCAGAGGCAGTAGAGAAAAATGTCCCATGCTGCTTCGGGATGCAGCTTGCAGAAATGAACTGCTTGATATCCGATAGCCTGTGGGAAGCTAAACATGTAGACTAGGTTGTATATGGTACCCCATAAATTCATTCCCAACATTATATCCCAGGCACTTGTTTTCGGGTACCTGCAAATATTAAGGAATTTGAAGATCAATAACAATTGAAAGGTATGATTGACACTACTTTAACATACAAAGGGGGTTAGAGGTTCAATCATTCAACATCAATATAGAAAAGTAAAAGATTACACCAATCACGCCGGCAACAAATTATTGAACTATAATCTTGTCATATATCTACATAAAATCATCTAAAATAAGTGTTTTTTTTTTTTGGGTTAATTGTGTATCTTTTCATGAATTCGCTAATAACAATCAAAATGTGCTATACATTTGTATCTTTCTTCATTGACTTATAATGCAACAATGAAGATCACAATATAATAGCATAGTAACAAGCAACAATTAGTCTCGAATAATTGTAATAGGGAAAAATAAAATAGCTGTAATACGGAGAAATAATACCTAGCGGTAATTGAATCTTGAGTAGCGTTTGTAAATCCATCAAATGCAAGGTTGAGGAAGCATAGCCCATATCCAAGGGGTGCATTTGGGCGTGCCAACTTGCTGATAGTCTTTGAGCTAGTCTGAAATTCAACCAAAGCACACTACTATTAGTCCTCCAAAGATGTCTTTGATTATTGTGACTCTCTCTCACGCACACACATTTTCTTTGCTTTTTATTTAGCTAACGTAGGTTACTTTGATTTAAATACATATAAGTCCTACCTTCAAGAGTGCAAATGTTGATACACCTCCAGCAACAAGGAATGTACAAAAGTACTCGGGAAGTGTGTATCTTATGCCATAAACTACAGAACCCATCAGCATCACTGCAAAAGGAGATAATAAACCGTTTAAAATAATCGATTGTAGAACTAACTCTTAATAAACACATAAGCACTCTACCAATGAACAGAAAAACATACAATAAACAATGTCTCTGCATGGGTATAGGTTCTATGACTTGGCTTTACAAAGGGAGGAAGGAAAACAATACTAGCCCAACTGTGATTAATACCACTAATTTTGATACAGAAGAGCAGCTATTCTTAAATATGCATCTAAGTAGTATTCTTTAATTATCAACAAAATAACGCATAACTCATTACCAAGACATGTATAAGAAGCCCATTTTTCTAACTTTCTTTTCTCATGTTGTGAAGAAAATGATTTGAAGTTGTATAGAATTACAGATTACAACACACAATGTTAACAAAACCCTTAACATTATCATGCTGATAAGGCTGGAAGCATGCTTGTAGAAAGTGAAATTTCAAATATCTCACCTGGTATCATTTTTGAGGATTTCGCTAGGACCTACAATTAATGAAGCCAAGTGTTATTATAATAAAAGAAGTTGTTTATCAGATAGAACCTCTACATACTCATTTACTAATATTCCCAAGAACAAAATGCAAAAAATTATAAGTCATGAGAAATAATCTCAATATGACAATGTCCAATTTGGTAACACAGGTAACCTTTGGTTGACCAACAATGAGAAGCATATCCAAACTTCTACAATGAATAGCATAACCTAATTAGCAAGTCTATGGTTTTACACCTCCAAATGGTAATATAATAGCTAGGTAGTACAAAAAAAAAAAAAAGGAAATATGCCAAATACAGAGGATTAGGACCATACCTGAGCTGGATAACTGATATACTTCAGAGCTTCAATACCCAAAGCTGGGCCAATTGTGTTCGTAATGCCGGCACTCCAATAAGTCCACCAAGGAGCACCACCAGCACTACCACTAGACCAAAGCTTGAGCACTGTATAACAGAACATAGAATATTATAAAAAACACACATTTTTGGCTCCATCATCTTCACTCCATACATTATAATTTATAAATATAAGCAGCTTTCAGAGCAAAGAATAAGAACAAAAACTCACTTATATATGACCAGACCAAACAAACCACATTCTGTGCCAAATTGAGGAATGCGAGGTGCTCAAACCTCTTCCCATCCGGACCAAAGCGCTGGGTCGACCTGAAATTTGACAAGAACAAGGATATTTAACAACACAAAAACCTGAAACTCCAGGTATGATCATGCGAGAAATGGCAATTTTTACAAAAAAAACGATTAGCAATTAAAAAAAAAAAAAATTTGTTCGTGTTCTTGTTCAAAAGTTCAGAGACCCAATTCAGATCGAGCATTGATCCGTAAAGTTCAGATGGTACCCTAATTTTATTTGCTTACGAATTACCAATAAATGACTTTAAAAAAGATCAAGATCGAGAGCTTACAGAGTCTCCTGGAGATAGCCTTGGTAGATGTAAGCAGCCCAAATACCGGCGACGCAAAAGGCCAGCACCAAGACACGGCGAAGGCCGGAGCCGTGAGCTTCCATTGCTGCCACCTCGAACCGCCGCCGGCGAGATGCAGATCAGACGGAAGATAACAAAATTCCGGCGAGTTTGTGGAGAGGAGAGAGTGGTAGGAGCAGAGAGATCAATGGCCGAATCGAAATCTGGAAACGGACTGGAAATTAACTGCCGAATTCAGGAATGCATTTTCTGGTCGTTGGTTTTGCTATAAGAGGAGAACCGGAGGAAGAGCGAGGCTACGTGGAAATGCCACGTGTATGGATTCAATTGGACCGTGACTTTTCCCTGTAATTCTATTGGCTGGAACAACGCGGACATTATGACGTACGGTTTGCGCAAATTGCGACTGGTTTTCTGGGCTCAAGCCCATAAAACGAGAAAAAAGATTTGGCCAATCATGTTCAAAATCTGAAACGGCCCACGGAATGGTTCTAGTGTGGTCTTTTGGGCCTGAGTCAATTTTTTTCTCATATGTCGGGCCCATTGGTAAATTTGGATTTCCAATTTTTAAGGTTTATGAATTATGCATGTTGGGAGAGTCAGAGAGAATCGATCCCATGCAACGCCTCACCTCAAAGTCCAGCGTCATAAAGTTGCATCCTTAGAAAAATAGTGTGTTTTAAATGTGCTAGCGATCAATATTTTGTTAATAAGTACAAGTGTGAGCTGCATGAAAAAGACGACTCATAAGTTATAATAAATCTCGAGAAGACTTGTTCATCTTGTCCCTAACATTTGTCTCTCGGTAGTCTTCCCTATTGCTTGAATTTGTCAGAATCTAAATGATATTTTTGAAAGAAATAAAAATTATATATTATACATCATGAACAAAATTATAGAAATTAATATGGAGAATCATTTATTTTGACATTATTAACTATGTAAAAACATTGCATAACTAATCTTAAGGTAGCAATAAAAAAATGCCCCTTCAAATCCTTCCACTGGACTATTAGAGCATGAATGATTTGAGTGAAAATAATTCCATTACTTAAGTAATGTGCACAAATTGTTTTTTTATACTAAATATATCATATTTTGAAATATTACTTTCTTATTTACATATGATGGAGTCAACACTGAACAAATACTAGGTGACAAGTGGCTTCAGTTGATAATTGAATATCAACACTGAACAAATACTTAAGTAAGCATATAAGCATCTTTTAGAAGGACTAGTGAGTGAAAATTGTAGTATTTGAAAAAAAAAAATAGTATTTGTTAAATAATGAGTAATGACTCCCAAAATTAAACTAGAGTAGGATTAGGAATATGATCTCATGATGGCAGTTTATCATTTAATAATAGTATTAGTTAGTAGTTACTAATAATAATTACATATAAAAACACAGTGACTAATTTGCAATATAAGTTTGATCAAACAAAATACTAACACATATACTACAGAAGAAAAATATTTGATGACTAATAAGAAAAGATTATTTGACTTACATTCATACAAATTTTTTTGGACAAAGTGATATGAGGAATATAGACTATGTATAGTTCTTTTTATAAAAATACAAGTCGAACGAATAACTATTCGACATATATGATGCTCTATCATGCTCTTATGTATTTTTGGTACAAAATAGTCAATTATAATATTTGCACATTGGACATGTCATGATTGAACTAAGTTTGAAAATAACTTTTAATAAAACAATTTAGATGTTAAATCGTATTAAGTGATACATTATTTTGTACAAATATAATATTTGAAACCTAAAATTAAATGCACTTAAAGTCAATTAATCTTTAGTAGTGAAATTGAACCTAAGGATTTCCCATTGCTCATCTTATCTTTTTAGTTATGCTAATATGATAAAAGAATATACATAATGAGTTTGGTGACTTCTTTGTATGGTTGTTGTCTTCCACCAAGCAATGAGAATCCAAATTATCCAAAGCTTCCCCTTTAGACACATTGAGTCAATGGTGTTATTTTCTCTCACTCTCAAAGCAACCCATAGTGTGTGGGATGACATATAATAAAAGCAAAAGTAAGGTTATTAGGACTATGAAAAGCAGCTCTCTCATTGCGTTAACGAATTTTTATCATGTGGACAAACGTTTAAATTAAAAAATATATATATAGAACAATTTTTTAACAATTCTATAAAAATTCTCATATGAAAATGAAAAGTGCAATGATAAACAGAATGAATCACAATTTATATATCTTAAAGTAATAGTTCTACCATCTAAACACAATTAATTTTAATTTTGTTTCTCACTATTAGTCACACAAGATCTTTTCAAATAGAATTTTCTTTCACATGGGAACATAGAAAGATACTTATACATTTCGTAAATTATGCTTCAAAGCAACATATACAATATGTAGGAAAGTGGTGTAAATTAAATACTAGGAAAATCAAACATGCTAAAGACATATGTATGTTGAGAAGGAAAAGGATATGATATAAAATGGTAGATCCAAAATGTGAATGCGATTTGGTCAAACCTAAGAAAATTTGTGCAAAAAGCAACGACAAATATATTAATTTAATAAAAGCTTTTTGAATTTAGAGAGAGGACCCATGTGTGGGTTTGTGCAACAAAAAAGAATGGAAATTAAATAAAGATGGTTGATGAACCCTAATTGTTGTTTGTTTGTAATGGTGATAGGGAAGAAGAAGAGGACAATATGGGTATGGTCCCCATATTGCCCATTTTCCATGCTGCTTGATGACCCAAACATGACGTTGCTTCTTCTTTCTCTAACATACTTTTTTTTTCTTCTTTGAATTTATTAGTAATGACAATAATAATAATAATAATAATAATAATAATTGTATTTCATTTTAATTAGACTATATATCATCAATTCATCACCATGCATCACGAATGTGTGTTTTTTTTTTTAATAACTGAAGCGGAATTTTATTAATTCAAATCAATAGATAATATAGAATAAAGTTCGGGCAAGGGGGATTCCCTAACCCAAACATCCTGGCCTGACAAAGACAATGAGAACTTACATAGCGCGTAAACCACTTGATTTGCAGACCAATGACAAATTCGTCCACCTCGAAAGTAAGTTCCGTATTTCCTGAATTAGCAAATCAAAAGTACTTGTATCCTTCCCTCCAGTTTAAACTGCCTGAACAAATCAAGCGAATCAGAATCAATAACAATATCAAGTCATCCTCGCTCAACTAATTGTATTTCTTTATGATAAAAAAAACACTAAGACCTGTCTAGTAACATTAAAAAAATGTTGCGTTTATTTATTTATTTTTGTTGCTATTTAATTATTTGGGTGTAGATAGAGTTCATATTTGACATTAAAAAAAAGTAAACTAAGGTAGCGTTCGTTTAATTTCTTCTTTAA
>JAYMTE010000849.1:0-15474 GCA_036897545.1 Pelargonium fulgidum
GGGGAAGCACCGGAACCCTGCTACGTTACCCTCTACCATGACTAGCCACGTAGATCCCTTTACTATTTGATAAAACGTAAATATTTAATTTAAAAAAAATCCAATTTAACGGTGATCATCTTCTTCAAATCTCTGTTCACTCTCACTCTCACCTTCAAAAAATCCAATTTAACGGTGCTGAAGGGGAAGAGAAGAACAATTTAGTATGTTCCTAATTATTTTAGCATATTTCAATTTAATAATTGTCAAATTTAAAAATGAGCACAAAATTATCGGCCAAATTTCCAAGAATAATATTCAACCTATTATTATTTCCTAAATTCAAGTGTAAATTTTAGTAAAAATGTTAATTATATTGCAAATTTTCTATAATTTCATTGAGCGAAAGTCCTATGTGTCACAAAAAATAGAAAACCCAAATTTTAAAAAGACAAAAATTGATTTAAAATTAAAAAAAAAACTAAATTCGGATAATTTTGTAAGAAAAATTAATATATAAACAAATATTACTATATCATATTATAACGGTGACGTGTTTTTCCCAGTTATTTCGGGTAATATTCAGGGGCAAAAACGTAATTTTACTGTTTCTATCTCTGACCGCTAAACAAATAAAGTACAGAGAAGATTCTCAGATCATCAAGAAGCTCACAATTTCAACATTTTCAAGCTTCCTTGATTCTCGTTTCATTCATTTTTTTTTCTCTGGAAAATTTTAGGGTTTGGTTTGGAAAATCGTTTCGCGATTTTGGGATTTTTTTGAGTTTTCGATCACACGATAAAGTTTGAATTTTTATTGGTTTGTACAGAGACTAGCTCTAGCTGAAGCCTGAAGCTAGAATTGGAAAATTCTTCGTTTTTTGTTGTACAAATCGAAACCATTTGTTGTTTTAAGGGGTTTTTTGTGGGTTGATCGAATTGGGTTTGTGAGAAAATTTTGATTCGGCGAAGAAAATTTCCTTGATCCGAGTCGACTCGGTTGCTATGGCGGTTCCGACAATTGCGCTGTACGGGAGCCCGCCGAGCTGTTCGTCGCCGTACGATTACGATTTGGGGTCGCGATCGTCGCCGTCGGTTCCGTCGACGGCGTCGTCTCCGCAGAAGCAGATTGTTGGTGGTCTCTCGTCGCTGTTCTCGCCGCCGCAGCAGCACGTGCGGCACGTGACGTCCTCGAGCTTCGTCGGCGCCGGCGGCGACGAATTGGGGGCTTTGTGGCACGACAGAGGTGATGAGCTCAAGGAACTGAGCAGCTCGTTTTGCTATTCTTCGAGCAAATTCGGTGTCTCGTACTCGAAGAGAGATCACCACCAAAGCCCGGTCTCGGTGTTTCAGGGCCCGGTTTCGTGCTCGACGAGCTGCTCGAGAAGCTCCCCGATGAGGATCGGGAGAGATAGGTGTGGGGATTTGGGGTTTCAGAGCTCAATTAGAGGTGGGAACAATGGGTTGTTTAGTGGAGTTGTGAGGAAGGCATTGGGGTCTTGCATAGATTATGATTCCCCGAGCTCGGAGCTCGAAGCCGGTCCTTCGGGTATTGCTGTTGATGAATTGACATTTAATATGGATGATAGTTTCTTGGAGCTCAGCTCCAAAGATTTGCTCATGGGTGCTCAATTGAGGCACAATATCTTCTATGAAGATTTTGTGATCAAGGCCTTTTACGAGGCCGAGAAAGCACATAGAGGACAGGTAATTACTAATTCTCGGGTTGAATTTTGAGTTGTTTATATATGTTATGTTTGCGATTTTGTGATGGTTTTGTGTTGTTTTTGTTGTAGATGCGTGCGAGTGGCGATCCGTATTTGCAGCATTGTGTGGAAACTGCAGTGTTGCTTGCATTGATTGGTGCTAATTCGACCGTAGTTGCTGCAGGGCTTTTACATGACACTATAGATGATTCGTTTATTAGTTATGATTACATTTTCAGGACGTTTGGAGCTGGCGTTGCCGATTTGGTTGAAGGGGTAAGAAAATTTCTTAACTTGTTCATATAGAATCGAGAATTGTACCATTGATAATGTAAAGATTGTTTTTTTATTAAACTGAAAATTTCTGTGGTGTTTTTTATGCTTAAGATTGTATGCTAGATTTGCACGCCTGCGGAACATGTGTAGTGTTCTAATATGATGTTTCAACAATGTTGTCTGTCATTTTCTGGCTGCTTGCTCATTTGAATGCTGATGTGTAATATGAGGATTGCTTGGTAAATTTCTCGTGCTTCATCATTTGATAGATGGGTAAATTTCTCATGTAATCGAGGTTGCCTGTGTATCTGTTAGTATGTGTTTATCGTGTATACATGTTTTTGTTTCGAGAAGATTTTTTGCCCTTGATTTCGGTTGGAGAATGATTAGGTTCTAAAATGTTTATAACTAATGCGGCCCCAAGAACAAGTGCATATTATCATGTGATGATTGGCAGGGATTAGGTATTTATAATTTATAATTTTGTGCCTAATACATGACCGTTCACATGGCAGAGCGTGGATTCATGCTATGCCTTCTGCTCAATGTATAATTATTTAATTGTTTGTATGTCTGGTCTAACATTCTTTTTTGGCATTTTGTCAGGTGTCCAAGCTAAGTCAATTGAGTAAGCTTGCGCGGGAGAATGACACGGCAAGTAAAACTGTTGAGGCCGATCGCTTGCATACCATGATCCTTGCCATGGCAGATGCCAGGGCCGTCCTGATCAAATTGGCCGATCGGTTACACAATATGATGACACTAGATGCATTGCCTTTAAGCAAGCAAAAGAGGTTTGCAAAGGAAACGTTGGAAATATTTGCACCCTTGGCAAATCGTTTAGGAATCTCGAGTTGGAAGGAACAGCTAGAAAATCTGTGTTTTAAGCATTTGAACCCGGATCAACATGGAGAACTGTCTTCTAAACTCGTGGAGTCCTTAGATGAGGCGATGATCACATCTGCTATAGAGAAACTAGAGGAAGCTCTAAAGAAAAAGAACATTTCTTACCACGTCCTATCGGGGAGACATAAAAGCTTGTACAGTATTTATTGCAAAATGCTAAAGTATGCTCTCTCTCTCTCTCTATCTCTCTCTCTCTCTCTCACGCACACAAACATTGGACCTTTTGGAGTCATAGTTGTGACACCATTAAAGCATTACTTTTTCTGATATATAAGCAGATTTTTTTATGCTTATGCCACCAAAGCATATCAACTGTTTTCATCAAATTTCAATTTGATATTAAGGTGTTCAATTTTTTTTTGCAGAAAGAAGCTGACAATGGATGAAATCCACGATATTCATGGGTTACGTTTGATTGTTGAGAACGACGAGGATTGCTATAAAGCACTGCAAGTTGTTCATCAAGTGTGGTCTGAAGTACCCGGAAAGTTCAAAGACTATATAACTCACCCGAAGTTTAATGGGTATGTCATAGCTCGACGGTGGTAAATTTTATGGAATGATATTCTTTTACGTGGATCTCAATTTTGATTTTGAATATATAGGTATCAATCCCTTCACACGGTAGTGATGGACAAAGGAATGGTTCCACTCGAAGTTCAAATTCGAACTAAAGAGATGCATCTACAAGCTGAATTCGGGTTTGCGGCTCATTGGAGGTACAAGGAAGGCGACAGCCAGCATTCAGCTTTTGTCCTCCAGATGGTTGAGTGGGCTCGATGGGTTGTCACTTGGCAGTGCCAGAGAACGAGCAAAGACCAATCATCGATTTGCTATGCCGATTCTATTAGGCCACCTTGCAAATTCCCTATTCATTCTGAGAGCTGCCCATATTCCTATAAAGCTCACTGTGGAGAGGACGGACCTGTTTTCATCATCATGATCGAGAACGACAAGGTTTGTTCTAGTTTCATTTTCGTGTCTCAATTTATCTGCAAGAAACAAACTCGGTTTCGAGATGTTAGTAACTAGAATAGTGCTAATGAAAGTTCTAAATTCTAACCACACTCACATATAAGTGCTCGTATGTCCCGGGCGATTTATTTTTGGTACTTAAGAAGATTTAAGAAGATATACATTGATGACTAGATAAACATTGATTTAGGTGACTGAAACATACTGTTATCTGTCACTTTTTGGCACTTCCAAATACATTGACAACTATACAAACAACAGTTTAAGTGACTGAAACATATTATCTGTTCTTTTTGTACTTCGAATTTTCCTTGATAACTATGTAAGCAATTGATTAGGCGACTGAAACATACAATTATCTGTTTCTTTTCGGTACTTTGAACATACATTGACAACTAGTTATGTTTAGGTAAATGAAACATAGAGTTGGCAATTTGGACCCGGGTCTGGTGTACCCGAAATCCGATCTGCATTTCTGAAAATAGACATGATCAATTTTCAGGTCGGGTTGGTTTTGCCGTTGGAAAAATGCAGATTGGGTTGGGAAACCCAGACATATTCTATGTAAAATCTATAACCCGAGATTCAAATCTCAAACCTGTGGCAGTTGGCCCGAAACCAGAATTTTCAGCTCCATTGAAACTTACTATTATTTGCTTCTTTTTGGTACTTTGAAGATACATTGACAACTATATGAACAATGATTCAGGTGAAAAATACTATTACATGTTGCTGGGTTTTCTCTGCTGACTTATGTTTTGTATTATAATTGTGTTTGGATTCATCGGTTTTGGTTTGTGTTCTGAATGTTATTTGAACGTTACAGATGTCAGTGCAAGAGTTACCTGCAAATTCGTCAATAATGACCTTGTTGGAAAGAGTTGGACGGGGAAGTTCCCGATGGACACCTTATGGGTTCCCTATAAAGGAAGAACTAAGGCCAAGGCTGAATAGCGAGCCAGTGAGCGATCCAACGTGCAAGCTGAAGATGGGGGACGTGGTGGAGCTAACTCCAGCAATACCCGACAAATCTTTGACCGAGTACAGGGAAGAGATCCAGCGCATGTACGATAGAGGCTTGACCCTGAGAAGTGCAGGGTCTACCGGTAACAGCAGCATGGCTGGCCAAAGGAATTGAAAAGACGGAATTGTCCTCAAAGAGTCTCTTCAGAATTGTCCCTTTCGGCCGGCTGTTCTTTTATAAAAGGTCATTACTACCATTTAGTGATGATATGTTGTCCTGTGTAAATATGTCACAAATATTTGTATAGATAGAACAGCTTCGATGCCAGTGGGCGAAAAGATGTAAAAGGACGGTTCTCCACACGAGACTGATTATGAAAAATCTCTAATGAAATAGATTGGTTGTTGCCAATGTGTGTGTGCATTTTGCATGTAAAATCTGAACTCCATGTATTCTGGTTAGTTGTGGACGACCAGTTGACTAATTTTGAACTCGACCTGTATTCCTGTTAGTTGTGGACAACAAGTTGACTAATTTACGGGTCGGATTTAAATAGATTTAATTTAATTTAATTTTAAAAAATATTGACAAATCATAAATTATATTTCTTTTCCTTAATAAAGCCCTAGCTAAATAAATAACACAATATAAGACATAACGTGTATTGCAAGAATCTACCGATTTCCTTCAGCCGTTGCAGAGTCCTCTCTCACTCCATCCGCCATGGAAAAAAAGCTACAACTTTTCGAAAAGCTTCTAGCGCGGGAGGTTTCCCATTGCCAATCTCTCCAACAAGACCCAATCAAGTACCGTTTTTGATTCATTTGGTTACACATTCAATTAAAACAGTGCAGATTCAGAAATTGAAAGTTTTTTGTTTTGTTTTTGTTTTTGAAATTAGGGTTAAGGTGTTGGGATCGATCCAGAATGGGGTTGTGAAGGAGACGAAGAAGTGGATCACGAGGCCACTGGACATTGCGGAGGAGATTTCGAAGACTGCGAAGAGTGCGTTGGTCTGTGAAGTGAACGGAGCTCTCTGGGACCTCAACAGACCTTTGGAGGCTGATTGTGAGCTAAAGATACTGACTTTCGAGGACGATAAAGGCCGCGAAACTTTCTGGCATTCCAGTGCTCATGTTCTCGCTCAGGTGAGGTTGATTTTTTTTTTCTTTTACGGTTTATACCATGGGATTCTTGAGTGGGCCCGCACACTCACGGTTGGCATCTTTAATTAAGGTTTGTTCCCAGTTAAAACATTCACCTCTCATGGTGGGTGTGTTGAGCGGAATCGAAAGCAAGTACTCTTTCCACTCATGCAGCTTGTGTTGCCAACTGCGATGAGGTTGATTTGATGGTATATTGACGTTATTGGTTGAGATTTGGAGATTTGTTTTGGGATTTTTTATATATGGGTTTATAGTTTGGTGGGTAGATTGTTGAACTTTTGTTTTAAGAAAGCTAAGGGTAGTAGCGCAGTTGGTAGCGCGGGGCTGCATGAGTGGGAAAAGCTCTCGGGTTTGATCCCCGCTCAACACACCCATGAGGAGAGGTGGGAACTTTAGCTTGTGACCCTCGAATGAGGATTAGTCTAGTGCTTTTAGATGGCTTAAAGGTGTCAACCGCGAGTTTGCAGACCCACTTAGGACACCTCATGATGTTAAACAAAAAAAGAAACTACCAAAATGGTCTCTTGAGTGGTAGACAAATTTGATCCATGAACTAATTTTATGATAAGATGGTTCCAAGTTATTGAAAACAGACCAAATTGGTCTGGATAGTTTTTGTGCCGTGTACCACTAAGAGCGTGGATCAATTGACATAGAATTGTTCTTGCTTAACATGAGATCTCGGGTTCTTTGAAGCCAAGGGAATGTGGCCGCGTTATAACTCGTAGCTTGAAAGGGAGAACTTTGTCGCTTTTGTGGTCCTACCCAACTTAATTCTCAGAGTCGACTACCAATTTGGTCATTCAACTAATTTTATGTTCAGAATGGTTTCCTAATGAATGAAAACTGACCAAAATGGTGTCTTTAGTTTTTATGTTCATTTTGTTGATGTGATAATGTATTGAAACTGAAACTAATATGCAACTGAGGTTGACATGTGAGTGGTCGGCTTTTAATAATATGGGGACTTAATTTCCCCTAGTTATTTAGGGCTGGATATGACTGATCATGGGTATCTGTGTTTAATAAAAATTAATTGGATATTTAGGTAAATACTAAATAGTATATTTTCTTTGTGGAAGTCGTGTTTTAGATTTTAAACAAATGTTTTTGGGTTAAGACTGGTTGAGATTTCAGAGACGTATGTTATTTTATGATATTTAATTTGATTATTTTATATGGTTTTATGGTGTGGTGTGTAGTCACTTGAGATGGCATATGGTTGCAAGCTTTGCATTGGACCTTGTACGACTACAAAAAATGGGGACGTCGAGGTCTGTACATATTACGCAACTCTTTTAATTTCTGTAATTTTGTTTAATTTTCCATTTTATTTAGTAGAATGAAGTTATGTGTCTCAGAATAGGCATTTGCTTTGCACATTAGTACCCATCTAAGTGAGTTTTCTTATAAATCACAACAGGGTTTCTACTACGATGTACAATGTAATATGGGTTTGAATGAGGATCAGTTCCTGCAAATTCTAGCTGGTGTAGAGAAAGCTGTAAAGGTATTTTTTCAGACCTTACACTAACTTTGTGTTGTATTTTCATTTGATCCTGTACAAAATGTTCCTTTAACTTCATGTTGCAGTTTCATAACATTAATGCTTTGCTTTATGGTCCACATGGAGAATATCATGTTATTAATTTGGGGTGTGATGTCTATTTGTATTACATTTCTGGGTTCAGGAAAAACAACCTTTTGAGCGCCTTCAAATTTCAAGAAGCGAGGCACTTGAGATGTTTTCTGACAATAGGTTTAAGGTAAAGTATTGTAAAATCTTACATCATAACCATATAAGTTTTGGTGATTTTCCATAAATCACATTTCATGCATCGGTTTGTTATTGGAATGTTTGTATCAGGTTGAAATTATCAATGATTTGCCTGAAGAAGAGAAAATCACAGTATACAGATTGGGATCCTTGGTTGACTTATGTCCTGGACCCCATATACCTGATACATCTCTTGTGAAAGCATTTGCATGTTTGAAGGTAATTTGCCACATGAAATGTTGAAGCTATATATAGTTTAGTAAGCATGTGTGAGTTTCAGTTTACAGTCTATTTTACTGATGAAATCGTATTGCAGGCTTCAGCAGCTTATTGGAAGGGGGATAATACACGCGAAAGCTTGCAAAGAGTTCATGCCATATCATATCCCGAACAAAAGCAATTGAAGGTGCTCGTAACTTATTTGGCCTTTCTCTTGTTCATCTAAATGTCTTTCACTGTCGCGTTTTTATCACAATCATGCATTTCATTTTAGCTGTCATTCTCGACATTGCCACATTAGTTTTATACATGTGATGTCCCAAGTTCATCAATTTTAGATGCGCCAACTTCTTCTAAATGCCATTTTTTTCCTTCAGGAATATATGCGACAACTGGAGGAAGCAAAAAAATATGACCACAGAGTGTTGGGGCCAGAACAAGAGCTCTTCTTTTCTCACAGACTTAGGTATGCCGCCATTTAGTGTACCTCACTTTAGTTTAGGGAGTGTCGCTTTGTACTGTTCCCTAGACTCGAACCTGAGACCTCACGGTCACAAAGCTCACCCTCTCCAACTATGATAATTTATTTTGTATTCTGCTGCATATTTTAGCCCTGGTAGCTGGTTTTTCCAACCACGGGGAACCAGAATCTTCAACAGATTGGTGGAGTTCATAAAAGCTGAATATTGGAGCAGAGGTTACCAAGAGGTTCACAATCATTATTTGAGTTGTTACAATACTGATATATGGTGTAGCATATAACCATTAATAGCTGAGTTTCTTACCCTATAGTTGTTTTAATTTGTCAGGTTGTGACACCAAATATATATAATATGGAGCTTTGGGAAAAATCAGGTCACGCTGAAAAGTACAGAGAGAACATGTTTGTATTCGAGGTAAGTTTTTGCATTACTTCGCACAACCATTACGTTACACTACACTGCGAATGCTGGGATGGTTTCTGGGGGTATGGAGGGTACAAATATCGATACATTCTTGTGGTGAAAATGAAATACCTCTTTGATTCAACAGCCATATATGTTTATATACAGATCGAGAATCAAAAGATTGGTCTGAAACCAATGAACTGTCCTGGTCACTGTCTGATTTTCCAACACCGGGTGCGCTCATATAGAGGTATTTTTTTCCTTTTCCCTCTTAAACGTAGCGCATTAAGACCTTTGCAAAATTTGCATATTGTAGGGACAAAAGTTTAAGTCACATAAAGTGTTTATTATTAGTAATTGTTCCTAGTTTGCTCCAACATTAATGTCTTAACAAGTTGGAATATTGGATTGCACTGCAGAACTTCCTTTGCGACTTGCTGATTTTGGGGTCTTGCATCGAAATGAGGCAAGCGGTGCACTCAGTGGGTTAACGCGTGTCAGGAGATTTCAGCAGGTATTTTTAGATGCATTAGCTTATTGAAAGTTAATAAGATTCGACAAGTTTTACACTAGTCAACCTAACACAACCTTCTTTTCTGGGCTTGGGACCAACCTCTATATATTGAGTGATTCTAGTACTATAATTGTTGTTCCTTTCCTAATGTTTGGGAACTGCACTGGCTTTCTGCACTTTGGATACTGCCTAAGTGTTATGCGGGTCAAGCTTGGATTAGTCGACATGAATGCGAATAAGCTGAACCCAAAGGCCAAACCCTCTTAAATTCATGCCATGTTTGTGTTGAGTCATGGGTCACGACCCAAATTGGCAGCCATACTTCCTTAGAGTAACTTATGTTTTTATAATCTGTTATTTCTTGGCTGTAAATCTTTTGTTCTCACAATGTTTTACCTAAATTTTGATACAGGATGATGCTCATATATTCTGTCGGGAGTCTCAGGTGAGCTGGATTTGATTGCTACGCAACAGAACTGGTGAAGTTTTCCATGTTATTGTTGCTTAAATGATTAGTCCTTGAAAATTATAATTCATTAACAGGTGAAGGAAGAGGTTAGGCGCGTTTTGGAATTTATAAACTACACCAACAACATCTTTGGCTTCACCTTTGAGCTAAAGCTATCAACGGTATGCTATTATTGTCTCTTTAGTTATGAAATTTGTTCTTCCAGATGTCTATGGCCTGAACTAAAATACAAGTATTTACTGCTTTCCATGAATCAATACAGCAAAACAGTCTTTAGAGAAAATGTAGGAGTAGGAGCCAAGAATCATACACCTTGAAAAGTTGAATGTAAAGATATATATATATATATATCCTAGCTTTGACACCGATATAGCCATTTCTATGCTTCTAGCCTCCTACTGCCTTTTCTAGCTAGTATTGCTGTAAATTTTGTTCTAATTTGTAATGTAGAGGCCAGAGAAATTCCTTGGAGACATCTCTGCATGGGACAGGGCAGAGGCTTCTCTTACAGAAGCACTTAATGAGTTTGGGAAGCCATGGAAGGTAATTACATTCTACTAAAGTTATAATCACATTACGGTTCTTTTTTAATACTGAACATATGCGGTTTCTAGCCTCTCTTTGTTGGATTTCTAGCATGTCTTGTTTCAATTATAATTTGGTATCAAGCTCTGATGCCTTGTGACCTCTAGGTCTTCCTAGACTCACAATGGTAGGAGTCTCGTGCACTGGTTCATCTACGATGTTTTGTGAGGATATATTATATTGTATTATATCCCATTTTGGATTCAAAATCCTAGCAAATTAACTGATGGGATGGTTTGTGTATATCAGCATGATGGTGATGCCATTTTGTTTTTGTTTGTAGCTAAATGAAGGTGATGGTGCATTTTATGGGCCAAAGATAGACATCATTGTCTCTGATGCTTTAAAGAGGAAGTTTCAGTGTGCAACACTACAGGTTCACATTTCACTTATTTTTTTCCTACTTTGTTCTATAAACACCTCTGCCTTGTGAACCTGATGTCACAAGTTCGAGTATAGTAAATGGTCTCTCTATAAAAGTAAAGAGACATATTGTGTACATTAATGATCCTCTCCGGACCCCACTATGGTGGGAGCCACGTGCATTGAGTCTTGTTTTGTTTTTTAAACAACGCTTTAGTAAGTTGTCGCATTTAAGTTATGATTTTTAAATCAGGAAAACATCTTTTTACAAAAGCACGAGTAAGTGCATACATTAATGACCATCCTGAAATTTTATAATAGCGGGAGTCTCGTGCACTGAACTGTTCTTTTTATCAAATATAAATATGTTTGTGTTTGCAGCTTGACTTCCAGCTTCCCTCTCGATTTGAATTGTATTACTCGGCAGAAGACGAAGCGAAGAGAGAAAAGCCCGTGATGATACATAGAGCCGTCTTGGGGTCCGTTGAACGTATGTTTGCAATATTGTTGGAGCATTACAAGGGGAAATGGCCCTTCTGGCTAAGCCCTCGGCAAGCTATCATTTGTTCGGTTGCAGAGAAGGCTCATGGATATGCCCTAAAGGTAATGATTAAGTTGTCAACCGTGTGTTATGTGTTTGATGAAGGTTAGAACCATAGGAGTTCTCAAATATATATGTTTTTTGAGTAGCTTTTTGTCCGATAAGTCTAAACTATGTTCGGTTGTCCATACACTGATAAAGGTGTATGGACTTTGAGAAGAGAGGGACCATTGTGCCCTCCCGAATTGCCTAGATCCATAATTGTGAAAATTGGATTGCCCGATTGACAAGAATTCAATCAATGAACTCAAACTTGGTCAAACGCGAGAAAAATGATATCAAAATTGATAAAATAAAATTGCTCAAACTTAGACTTTTAGGCAATCAAGCTAATCTAACTAGTAATGACCCTACGCTAACTCGTTAGCGAAGGGGAATCACGAACAATACTTTTAACTTTAATTCGAACAGTCAATGCTTTAATTTTTCCCATTTCTACAGGTGCAGGAGCAGATTCATCAAGCAGGATATTATGTTGATGTGGATATTTCAGACAAAACAATCCCAAATAAGGTACACTCCTAAACCCTAACACCACACTATCCCTTATAAGTTACTTGTTTTGCTGACTCTTTCAGCTTCCCACAGGTTCGGATAGCTCAAAAGGCACAATACAACTACATTTTGGTTGTCGGGTTGGAAGAAGCTGAAACGAGACAGGTTTTTTCCCATATACTAACCACCAAAACTGTTTCGGTAGCGTTCGCATTAGAAAAGTTGGAATGAAAACCAAGAACAATTCCAGAGTCACAATGACAATATCATTCCTATTCTAATTCTCGAACAAATTCTAGTCCAAACGCTAGCTGAAACAACTTTTCTGGCGATCTTTTAGGATCCGCCGTATGATATTCAGATTTCTGGCTATAATGTCTGTGTCGTTTCCAGGTGAGTGTCCGGCTGCGAGACCAGAAGGACATGAGCATTGAGGACCTGCTCAAACACTTCAAGGGTTTGAGCATTGCTCAGGTAAAAGACAAGAAAGACCATGCAAAGATGAGTGTTGAGGACTTGCTCAGACACTTCAAGGAGGAAGTTGCAGCTTTCCATTAAAACCAACCTATCTATGAGTGTATTTTTTTTTTTTTTTTTCCACATGTAATGACAAACAAGAGCATACTAATGTAAACAGCAGAGTTTGCTGATATTGCAAAAAATTGAGAATCAAAAGTGTTATTGTCTTATTGAACATCACGTATATCTGCATCAATGAATATTACTACACCGTGGCATGCACGATTAAATTCAGAAGATCTTAGGTAGCGTATTGAGTCATAAGAATCGAGAGAGGGGATTGGAATGAGAATTTCATTCAGAAGACATTCGTATGAACAGAAAGTCTCAATCCAAAACCAAAGAATGAAAATCACATTCTCATTTCAATTCTTGATTCCTATTTCTGAACAAAAAATTCTACTATTAACGCAATCTGAGTTAAGACATCATAAGCATATGATATGGGCAGTGTGTTTTCACTCCAAATCCTAAATATAACAATCAAGCTATTTCTCAAACAATATGTGCAACGGATTCACATTTCAAGAACAAAAATAGTTGTGAAATGAACAAAATGGACATGAAATTTATTTATAAACCAAGCAGTCAAAAAGGCACCCTAGAGAAATTCGTTCAACCTAACCATGTCAAGAGAAAACATTGAACAAGAAAATTCACTTGAAAGAGTTCAGGACACATGCACATAACATATCTTCCATCTACATAATCGAATGCCAGAGAACAAGAGACCAAACAGAGCAATAATGGGTACGACATACAACTGATATAGCGCTTTTCTTCACAAAACTATGTATGGTATTGGTGCATTTCGCTAGCTTTTATTCTCCTCTAATCTTACGTATAGGTTCTTTTGATACAACACTGCTTACCTCTTGCTCCATTGCACTTGCCGCTATAGAACCACCATGGGTATGTCTTTTTTTGTAATTTTCTCTTCCTGGCGGTTCCAGCAGCTGAGCCAATCTCACAAAAGTGAGAATAACCTGGTCCCGATCAACTTAAACCGACTAATTAGAAAACACCTGTGGCACTGCTCACCCGAAGAGAGAGAAAAATCACATAGATGGCTATGAGGCCAACTCCTAATATTCTGTTTGGGTGCATGTCGTTCCGGAGTAGGACAACAAGTGCCCACATAAGTCCGATCATTAGAAACCCTATTGTGTAAAGCAAGCTACCATCTTCGGGAATTATATATGGATCGGGTCTCTTTGCCCAGGCTCCAAGCAACATTGAAATTCCCAAACCAACAACTGTGTTGAACATAGGACCCGCATAGCATCCAGATAGCGCGATCTGCACACCGTCATCACTATTTATCGCCAGAGCGACATTTGACATCAAATCACCCATGGAGTTACCCCATGCTAATACGGTTAATGCGAGGATTGACGGGTGAATTCCTAAAATCACACCAAATGTCACCAATAAAGCAACGAGCTCGTTAGCGATTATGTAAAACCATGCGATACTCATCATAAATCCTCCTAAAACCCAGAGAATTAAGAACCTCTGTGGTGGATGATCAAACACGGTGTCACGGTAAGCAAGAATGCTTAGTGCTAAACCGATTGCAGCACCGATAAAATATGTGATAATTCTGGCGTTAAAACTCATATTATCTTGAGTGCTCCACAGAAATGCAAGGAGAACCGGAGCCAATAAAGCACTGGCTACACCATATGGCTTGGACCATGATTCTTCTTCAACGAGAGGGATTGTTAACCGTCTAGGCATTGAAAGCGGGATTTCTAACAGTGCGAGCAGCCTGAATCTCAAAGATGGTGAGCGGCTGGTTTGTACATCTTCAGTCCAACCCCACGGAGCCCTATCACTATCTAGACCACTAACTCCATGGTTTGAATATATTGCCACATTGGAAGCCCACATCCACTGTGGCAATGACGTATGATGATTCGATGTCGTGTTCTCAGACTCCACGTCGAGCAAAGAGCTGTATATAGAAACGTCCTTTTCCCACTCATCACTTCCTTGGGAAAACACACTTCCTCGGACCGGAAGCAATGGAGTAACCACTTCCAATTTCAACCTCCGTGCGTGCTTTCTCAAAAGCTCGTTAGCAGCAACAGAAAACGCATACACTGCATATATAGTGACAAAAGATATAGCCACCCCTACACTCACCTTTCCAATCACCAAGATCAACGAAAGTGCAGCCATAGTGAGGACAAAGAACGCTATATCTCTAATGAAACACTTGCGATCAATCTGAACTCCCCTTTTGGCCACAAAGAGCGATACAGTCCCAACAACAATACAAGTAACAAACACCGCCCCACCCAACACACTGTTCAGACCCACCTCACCTGCATCAGTTCCCACAAAAGCAGCAATACTAGAGAACACATCGGGCGCCCCATTCCCCAACGGAAGGAGAACAACCCCGGCAACAGTTGGGGGCAGTCTCAGGAGACTCGAAAGCTTTTCCAAAGAGCAACAAAAGTAGTCTGCAGCAGTGTTACCCAGAAGATAGAACAGCGCAACAAGCCAAATTCCCAACGCCAAATAACCCAATACACTATATTTTTGACAATCACAATAGAAGAAGGTCAAGTAATCAATGAATCCACCCGAAGAACAACGTGGGTTTGCTCTCACGTAGTCGCACTCATTGGCATAACCCTCATTTCCATACCTTCCGACAACACAAGAACCGTGCTTGTCATCACCCAAACTATTTGGTTCGGACCCATTAACTAAATTCGAAGCATTAACACCCAATTCAATAGTCCTCCTGTGAATCACAATTTCCCTAAAATGACCCAAACCTTGATTTCCAACAGCTCCTGAAGCTGAGTTTCTCAAAAGAGGGTTTCTAAGAATATCTACACGGTTATAGAAGAAGAAAAACACAACAAGAGCACACAATCCATTGAAAATCCCACGAAATTTTGGGGAATTTCTCATACCATAATTCAACAGCTTCATCTCAAGATTCTCCACCAACACTACTTATCTGAACTTGGTCAATGCTCTTCAATTCTAGGGTTCGATCAATTTTCGAATTTGTCAAATTTCTTGAACTGTTAAGATGATTCAACAGCTTCGA
>JAYMTE010000850.1:0-15457 GCA_036897545.1 Pelargonium fulgidum
TACAGTGGAGCAACAGTTTTCCTGAAGATGCTACATGGGAGTTTTGGATGGATATTTAGAAGAAATGGCCTACTTTTAATCCTTGAGGACAAGGATTCTTAAGGAGGAGTGTGTTGATATAATCCTTATCTGATGAGTGTCATTTTATTAAGTTAGTAGGTCGTTCTTTAAATTACGCCATACGGTGCGTTTTGCTTTAGTAATTTGCTGCTGAGTCATTGTTGTCGTTTAGTTAATCAGTCCGTTAGACTTGTCCTTTGTGATTCTGTAGTGGTAACAATCCCCAATTGTACTTGAGGAATATAGCCTGGAGCTAGGGACTGTAATGGGTATCCATAATCATTAATCAAAAAGTTCCTTTCTTTATCTCTCTCCCTTTATTTTCTCTTCATCTTCTTCTCCAAGGATTCAACAGGTTTGGATCTTATCATCTGGTATCAGAGCAAACGGTCTTCGGCCATGACTGAAACAAACCAAACTCGTTTACAGAAGGAAGTTCAAACAACCCAGAAGGATATTGGCATTATACAGGAAGATCTTAGAGGTGTTCATCTTCAGATGGATGCCATAGCTCAGGACACGAAGGAGCTGAAGGAGATGATGACTAAACTTTTGACTAATGGTGGTAAGCAATCTATAGACTCCATTCAAAATGTTTTACAAGTTCCTCATACAAAGAGTGTTTCAGCTAGTTCGCTCTTGGGACAACCTGCACCAGGATCACCTTACAGAGGGCAGCGCCGAGATGGTCCCAGATTCAATGGAACAGATTTCTTAGGATGGAAGATGCAATTTGATCAATTTTGTGAGCGTGAAAGGATAATGGAAGCTGAAAAGGTGGGTGAAGCTATGTGTTGTCTTGATGGTAAGGCTCTGAAATTTCATCAAAATTTGGTCAAGATGGTTCGATTGAGTGGAGCAATAGAAATCTCTTGGCCCAATTATGTATTGGAGCTACGAAGAAGGTTTGTAGAGGCAGAATTTGATGACCCCTTATCTGAGTTAGTCAATCTCAAACACACTACTACTGTTGAAGAATTTTATGATGAATTTGAAAGTATCACCACTTACTTGGATTTATCCCCAGAAAATCTCCTTAGCATATTTCTCAGCAATTTGAAATCTGAAATTGGTAAAGCAGTAAGACTCTTTGCTCCAACCAGTCTCAATCAAGCCCTGAACCTAGCCAAACAACTAGAAGGAATGATGTGTCCATCAAAGAAAACCAACACCACTTACAGATCACCATTCTCCACTTTCTTAAACCATAACATATCTCCTTATTCACCAAAAGGAGGTACCACAACATCAACCACTACCACTACCAAACCAACATACCAAAATTCCAGACCCTCACCACAAAACACAAATACAACAAGAACCACTCCCCATACCACCACCTACAATAGACCCATTAACCCCCATCCAAAACTAGTCCAAGATGAGCTGAGGAGGAAAGGTCTCTGCACTTGGTGTGGAGCAAGATGGTCAAGAGATCACAAGTGTATGAGGGCCCAAATGTATAATCTAATCATGGAAGGAGATGGAACCATTGAGCCTGAAATGCGTACTCATAATGAAGAACTTGCTGATGATGTACCTGGGGAAGAAATCTTGGATAATGAAATACCTCCTGTAATCTCATTGCATGCCATTCTGGGCATGGATGGGTATCAAACCATGAGACTTGAAGGGAAATTGAAGAATCAAAAAGTGATCATACTCATTGACTCTGGTAGCACACATAACTTCATCAGTGCTTCAGTTGTTAAGAGAGTGGGTTGCAATACTTTAAGAACCAAAGAGAGTTTAGTGACAGTGGCTAATGGAGATTCAGTAAAGACTCAAGGAATTTGCTCAAATTTGAAGTGGTCGTCACAAGGAGTAGAATTGGTTTCGGATTTCTGGGAATTACCACTACATGGTTGTGATATGGTTTTGGGAGTACAGTGGCTTATCACTTTAGGCCCTGTTATTTGGAATTTTCAAAATTTAACAATGCAGTTTATTCTTCATGGAAATCCAGTTAAGCTACAGGGATTGGAAACTGGTGGAGTAAATCTGATTTCTGATAGAGAAGCTGCGAAACTACAAGGAATGAGTGGAGGTAATGGAGCTACAACATGTGCTGTATTAGTCAAGGGGAGTAACAAAGAAGATTCAAAAAATAAAAGAGATGGGAAACCAATACCTGACAGCATCAGAGAGTTACTGGATGAGTTTGAAGCCCTATTTAATTTTCCAACAGGTTTACCTCCTCCAAGACAATGTGACCACACTATTCCATTGAAAGAAGGAGAAGGTCCTGTGAAAGTGAGGCCTTACAGATATCCTGCCATACAAAAGGATGAAATTGAGAAAATGATAAAGGAAATGCTGCAAACGGGGATAATAAGAACCAGTAACAGTCCATTTGCCTTCCCAGTAATATTGGTAAAAAATAAAGATGGGTCATGAAGGATGTGTATAGATTATCGACAGCTGAACAAGATCACTGTAAAAGATAAATTTCCAATTCCTTTAGTGGAGGAGCTGTTAGACGAATTATCAGAGGCTAGATGTTTTTCAAAGTTGGACCTTCGAGCAGGCTATCATCAGGTGAGGATGAATGAAAGAGATATACACAAAACAACCTTTAAAACCCACTCGGGTCATTATGAATTCGTAGTGATGCCTTTCAGATTGTCCAATGCACCATCAACCTTCCAATCATTGATGAATGAGATATTCAGGCCTATGCTGAGACACTATGTTTTAGTTTTTTTTGACGACATCTTGGTCTACTCCAGGAATGAAGAAGAACATGTGCAGCATCTGAGGAAGGTTTTCGAGGTATTAGTATCTAACAAGCTGGTTCTAAAGAAAAGTAAGTGTGATTTTGCAGCTTCTCAAGTGGAGTATCTGGGACATTTGATTAAAAATGGTACTGTATCAATGGATCCCAATAAGATAGAAGGTGTGATGTTGTGGTCAAGTCCAAAAACTGTGAAACAATTACGTGGATTCCTAGGATTGATAGGATATTTTAGGCGATTCATCAAGAATTATGGTATAATAGCCCAGCCTCTGACACAATTATTGAAGAAGGAAGGATTTCAGTGGAATGAGGAAACTGAGCAAGCTTTTCAAGCCTTAAAATCAGCCGTAACTTCAGCCCCTGTTATAGCTTTACCTAATTTCAGTGAACCATTTGTCATAGAAGCAGATGCATCAGGTGTGGGTATTGGTGCTGTGTTATCTCAGAATAGACAACCCATAGCCTATTTCAGTAAAGCTTTATCTCCCAAGCATCAAACTTTTTCTGTGTACGACAAGGAAATGTTAGCAATCTTGCTAGCAGTTAAAAAATGGAATGCCTATTTGTTGGGAAGGCACTTTATCATTAAAACAGACCATCAGAGTCTGAAATTCCTCCTGGATCAACATACCATTACTCCAGCACAACAGAATTGGGTTCTTAAAATGATGGGGTATGATTACGAAATCCAATATAGGAAGGGAAGCACCAATGTGGTGGCTGATGCTCTTTCCAGAAATCCCATGACATTATCAGCACTCACTGTTTCAACCATTCACAGTGATATGATTAGTAGAGTGGAGCAATCATGGTTTGTAGATTCAAAACTACATAAGATAGTTCAGGCCCTGAAAGATGGTAATCCTGACAATGCTACAAGGAAATATGAGTGGAGTAATAATCAGCTCAAGAGGAGAGGGAAACTGGTAGTTGGGGATGTTAAAGATTTAAAGCAGGATCTTCTCCATCATTTCCATAACAGCTCATTGGGAGGTCACTCAGGGGTGTTAGCAACTTACAAGAGATTGGGGGCTTTCTTTTATTGGAAAGGGATGAAGAAGTCAGTTAAACATTGGATACGAGAATGTGTTACCTGTCAACAGAACAAGTATGATACCAGTGCTTATCCTGGTTTACTTCAACCCCTCCCAATACCTAATCGAGTATGGACGGGCATCTCAATGGACTTTGTGGAAGGCTTGCCCAAGTCACATGGGAAAGAGGTCATTCTATGAGTAGTGGATTGACTCAGTAAGTATGCTCACTTTATTGCTTTGGATGTGGCTCAACTCTTCATGGACCATGTTTTCAAGCTTCATGGGATGCCTAATTCAATTGTTTCTGACAGAGACAAGATTTTTACTAGCAATTTTTGGGGAGAACTCTGCAAGTTACAAGGTACTAAACTGAATCTTTCTTCATCATACCACCCACAAAGTGATGGCCAAACTGAAGTAGTCAATAGGTGTATGGAAACCTATATGAGATGTATGGTAGGAGAGCAACCAAAGGAGTGGTTTAAATGGCTTCCACTAGCAGAATGGTGGTATAATTCTAGCTTCCATACTGCTATCCAAGCTACACCCTATGAGATGCTATATGGGCAGCCTCCTCCTTCTCACATACCATACCTACCTGGTTCTGCAAAAGTGGACACAGTGGACAGAAGTTTGAAGGCAAGGGAAGAAGCAATTAAGCTGCTACAATTTCACTTGAGCAGGGCACAGGTAAGAATGAAGAACCAAGCTGATAAACACAGAAGTGACAGAGAATTTGAGGTGGGAGAATTGGTCTTGGTCAAGCTCCAACCGTATCGACAATCTTCAGTGAAGCATAGAAAGAATGAGAAACTTGCTGCCAAATACTATGGACCCTATGTGATTGTTCAGAAAATAGGCAATGTGGCCTACAAATTGCAACTTCCTCCAGGCTCAAAAATCCATGCCACCTTCCATGTGTCTCAGCTTAAAAAATTCCATGGACAGGTGCATACCCAACTTCCACTTCCTGATTTCGATGAAGAGGGTAATTTGAAAAGGGAACCTGTAGCCATTCTCGACAGGAAGTTGGTGAAGAGAGGGAACCAAGCTGCAACAAAGGTCTTGGTACAGTGGAGCAACAGTTTTCCTGAAGATGCTACATGGGAGTTTTGGATGGATATTCAGAAGAAATGGCCTACTTTTAATCCTTGAGGACAAGGATTCTTAAGGAGGACTGTGTTGATATGATCCTTATCTGATAAAGTGTCGTTTTATTAAGTTAGTAGGTCGTTCTTTGATTTGCGCCATACGGTGCGTTTTGCTTTAGTAAATTGCTGCTGAGTCATTGTTTGTCGTTTAGTTAATCAGTCCGTTAGGACCTGTCCTTTGTGATTCTGTAGTGGCAACAATCCCCAATTGTACTGGAGGAATATAGCCTGGAGCTAGGGACTGTAAATGGCATCCATAATCATTAATCAAAAAGTTCCTTTCTTTATCTCTCTCCCTCTATTTTCTCTCTATCTTCTTCTCCAAGGATTCAACAGGTTTTGATCTTATCAACAACCTAAACCTACCCCCGGGACCAGATCTGAACCTCCACAATACCTACCGAAATCTCCCTCCGACTCCAACCCCGGCATCATCGCCGGCCGGAGGCATTACCACGTCACCGACAAACGGTTGAGGCCGACCCAAACACCCCAGATCTGAAACAAGATGAACAAAAATATCGAAGCAAGAATTGAAGAAGAGGAGATCGGACTTACATGGAGGTGACGGCGGCTCTCTTGTTGGCGGATGAACGGCGGCGGCGGCTCCTTCCCCTTTGACTGATAAGTGAAGTAAGAGAGTGGAGTTGAGAGGAACCCTGAATGGGTTTAGCGTTGTGTATGTGGTAATGGGTTTAAAAGTTGTATTATAAGCCCAAATATCTTCATAAAGGGAAATAAGTGTTGATGGGCTTGGGTATCATTTTCCATTTTTGACAAAGTGTTGGTGGGATGTGTTGAAGAAAGAGAGGGTGTGGGGAGTTGGAAATTTTTTTGAGATTTTTGCAAGTACGAGAAATGAAGTCGGGAATGTGCATCAAAAATTGCTAATTTTAAGATGCTTAGTTGGAGAGTCACGAGAGCAAAATCAGTAATTCCAAAAATCTCGAGCGTGACGAATTCACAAAGTCGTCAAGATGAAGCGCTAGTCACAACGAGCAAGTCACTTCAGAACTTGGGAGAGAGAAGCTTGAAATTTCTTTGCAACTTGGACAATTTACAATTTTCGGTTTGTCATCAATCCAAACTTAAGCCCACAAAAGAGACTGATCCAAACAACGATCACCCGGCGTCTCAAGTGGAAATGAAAAATTTAACAAACTCAGAAACTTACTCCATCGCGACACTGATAAATCAGTATCACTCAGAGTGGGGGGCAACTGATGCTACCCAAAAAATCACAAGTTTTACGGCGAGTCGAAACACGACACGTGGTGCTCGGGCGCCCGAGCGCCACGTCATTCTTACGGCCCGAAGCAAAAAGCACGTCTACGAACCTTCCCCGACCCGAGAACAATATCCGCACGTACGCGTGCCCGACCAATCACACGTCCTAAATTATTCGTCACCTAGTGCATGGAAACAAACCCATGCATGCATGCATGAAAACCCACACTAAGCCTACGTGGCAAAATATCAGTCAAGCATTTTGCTTTAATTCAAAATTAGGATCTGTACACATAAACTAACTTATGAGCCAAAAAGCCGTCTATCCAAACTAGCACAACCAAACACACCTTAAACATATCAAAGTGGTCTCTTACACCACCACTACCAAGGATGTGTTGGCTGAGTGGTCTCTTACTTTTTGGATTGATTTGAAATTTACGTCGATTCATGGTTTCTTTATGCTTGTGATTGTTGGGTGTGGTTTATGGGAAATTTGGAAAGAAAGGTGTGCTAGGCGCTATAATGGTGGTCGATGCCGGGCTTCTACAATTATTAAGGCTATTTCCACTTGGATCTCCCAATTATTTCCCTTCTTTCAGATTAAAAGGATGCCTACAATTCAGGAAGTCAACTTACTGAATGATTTTCGTTTGCCAATTCCTTGGGTTCGATTTAGGCCTGTGAGACTTATTTCATGGTCTAAACCAAGTCAAGGGAACTTTTGTTTAAACATTGATGGTGCTTGTCGTGCGGGTCAAGCAGCAGCAGGTGGGGTCATTCGGGATAGTGTGGGTGTAGTGCTTTTAGCCTATGCCATACCTCTTGGTCCAGGAACAAACAATTTTGCTGAGATGCATGCCTTACGTATTGGTTTGGAATTATGTGGTGAGCGTGGTATTTCTTTGGATTATATTGAGACCGATTCGAGGTTGATATGTGAGATAGTTTGTGGTCGGGCTTCGTGTCCATGGCGTCTTGGGTATGTGGCTCGGCTTACCAAGCAGCTTTTGGGCAATATTGGACTTCATCACGTGTTTAGGGAAGCGAACATGGCAGCAGACTGGTTAGCGGGATTTGGTCTCAGCACTAATTTGGTTTCGTCTTCTTTATTGGACTTTCCTGATTCTTTCAGGTCTATTGTCTTAGATGATAGTCTAGGTCGTGTTTATGCTCGTAGAAGTAAAATGTTCATGTAATGTTTACTTTTATTCCTGCATGCATTCATATAGTACCTGCTGTATTAGGTGCATTTTTCTGAGGAGGTAAGGCTCATCTCGTCCCCCTCCGTTATTGTACCTTAATTTTTATTTTAATATACAGGTAGGGGTCCGGCCAAACCCCCCACCATCTCAGGTGGCGTTCTCAAAAAAAAAAAAAAGACCATACGACATCGTTTCGAGACCTTGAATCGGACTTGAGAAAAATAGTTCGATCAATCTATAATGATAAAAATACAGGATAAAAACAGTTTTATTTTATTATTAAAAATCTATAATGATAATAATAACTATGTAAAACAACCAAAATTAGGATGGAGTGGCAGCTGTAAATACAGAAAAAAGTAAGGTACAGCTTTCTTACTTATCCACGTTTTCCATAAAAAATACAGAAAAAAGCAGCTTTCTTCTTTTTATAGTCATGTGTTGTTTGTATCTTTGAACAAAGTTTGTGTTCATAATTAAGATCGATATTTCATTTTATAACAAATTAATTTTATTGAGATAAAAAGGTATTTTATTCCGTGCTTAGCGTTTGTTTATAGAAACGAAGAAGTCATAAGTTGCAAAGCTACATTGCCATAAAAAAGCTTGACAATTTGTGAGTATCGATTAGTCGTTCAAATTGATTGCTCTCATTAAACTTAAGATATTCAATTTCTCTCTTGTATTATGAATCCACGAAATTGTAATCGGTGAATTAATGACATTTCAAAATGAGTTAATAAGAGTCGTGGGATACAATAACATAATCTCACGTCTGTAACATATTTTGTACCAAATTTTCAAATTTATGTATTCTCCAACCTTAACACACTATCTTTATAATTAAAACGGAACAATCCTTATTATTTCACTTAAATCTCGTTTTAGATGCTAACTTTTCTTGAAGTCATTGCTAAAAAAACCTTCGTTTCCACCACTAACTACTTAAACAAGTCTTTATTAAAACATTGATGATTAAATTGAAGCATCTTTCTATTTCTTTGTATAAAAGTGACCATAAATTAAACCCAACTTTACAAAGTAAATGGGTAACAACAGTCTGATTACAATATTACACATACAATATGGGTTAGAATTTAGAAATGGGTCTCAAGCAAAGGCATTAGCTTCAGTTTCAGCATGAACCAAGCTTGCATAAACTCCATTAAGATGAGAAGCCATGAGAGTACTATGGCTTCCATATTCAATGATTGCACCATCTTTCACCACTGCAATCATGTTAGCTTCTCTAATGGTGTTGAGTCTGTGAGCCACCACTATTGTGGTGGCTATCTTGGTGATCTTCCTCAGTGCATCTTGGACATGCTTCTCTGATTCCAAGTCCAGTGCACTGCTTGCTTCATCCAGCAGCAAAACCCTAGATTTCTTCAACATGGCCCTTGCTATTGCTATCCTCTGTTTCTGGCCTCCTGATAGCTGGACCCCACTCTCTCCAACCTATGTATCAAGAAACAATAACAATATTTGTCATGTCACAACATGATATATGTCGGAGCACCAGGCTTCCACTATTTTGAGATCTAAAGAGGGTTATTTATGTATGCAGATTGATTCTCGTTTTTGTAGGGAGATTGTTTTTCTGACTCAAAATCATGACCTTAAAGTCATAAGACAATAGTATCACTAATGTGTCAAGGCTCACTCTCTCTCAGCATGATAGATGACAAATGCTAGTATCACTTCCAAAGAATAAATTGGATCGATAGATTGAATCAACAAAATGATAGCTTCATTTGCTTAATTAACATATCTATCATTTTCTTTGACTGTAATGTCATTTCATCGATTCTAACAAACTATCACAAATAAGACCCGGCCAGACTGAAAAATTGAGTTTTGATCTGTCTCAACTGATTTTTAGATCATTAAATCTAAAGCTTTCAAGGTTCTTTTAAAAGATTATGCCTATTTAGTATTAGTGGCTTTCATTAGAGAAGCTCATTTGAGAACTTTTTGGTCAACTTCTAAACACTTTTGACTTCAAGTCAAAAATATCAAACAACTATTGCTAGGTTCTAAATAAGATGAAGTAGCTTTCAAGGGATTCATATTTGGGACAACTAGGAAAAGAATGGGCCTCATTTTTCTTAATGAGATGGCGTAAGTGCACGTAACAACCACGTGTCAACGTGGTGGCTTGATTGATATCATATTTTTCAACTATCATGACTAAAATGTTGACACATAAGCTATATGCATTTAATGTACACTGAAAGTTTTCCTTCATTTTTTTTATGGGTAGGCCTTGAACAAGCTCAAAGAGCTCCTCTTCCTAAGCTCTAATTTAACAAAGAGTTCAAGTAGTTTACTATATTAAAGTTGATTATATTGGTTAGCAATAAAAAATTCTAATGAACTTATGAACATACCTTAGTTTCATAGCCTTGAGGGAGGCCACTGATGAATTTGTGAATAAAAGCTTCCTTTGCAGCTTCTTCAATTTCAGCCCAAGAAGCATTATGGTTCCCAAATGCAATATTTTCTCTTATAGTCCCTGCAAAAAGAGCTGGTTCTTGACCCACCAAAGCTATCTGCCTCCTTAGCCATTTCACATCCACCTCCCTTAAATCAACCCCTCCCATCATCACCTTCCCCTGAATTGGATCATAAAACCTCTGCACCAACCATATCACAGTTGATTTTCCAGACCCACTTCCTCCCACCAAAGCCACCATGCTACCACCTTTCACCTTCAAGCTAAAGTCCTTCAGCACAGTCACATTAGGCCTAGATGGGTACACAAATGTCACCCTTTTGAACTCAATATCAAACAGTTTTGTCCTATCAATCTTTCTACTACCTCTTTCCATATTGCCGCCTATCAATGGCCTTCTTTTGATGATATCAAGAACAGCAGGAATTGTTGTGGAGGCTGAGGAAGTGTCTGGTGCAAGACCAGCTAATTGCCCAACAGAGAAGGAACTCAGAACAAGAATTAGAAAGATCTTGTACACTTCACCAAAGTGTGATTTGCCCTGTTTTGAGAGGTACGCGCCATACCAGAGAGTTAAGGTGTAAGCTCCATACATTGCACCTTGAGTTAAACCAAGTATGAAGCCCATAATATGTGACCTCTTCACTGATTGCTTCATGGGTTCTGATAATGCATCATCAAATGACTTAACCAATTGCTCCTGAGCAGTGAATGTAGTTACTGTTCTTATGTTTGCTACTGCACCAGATGCAATGTTGCTAGCTTTGGCATAAGATTCATTGTCTAGTCTCGGCCCAATGTTTATTATCAAGGTCAGATAGCTTGCACCAAGAGTGAAAGGCGTAAGCGCAGCAGCCACAAGGGTCAATCTCCAATCAAGAAAGAAACATACACCAAGTCCAACAGCAGCTGAACTCAACCCCATCAGCAAGACTGAGAGTCTGTCCCCTAGGACTGATCGGAAACTGACACAATCAACTGAGAGTCTTGAAACAAGCAGTCCTGTTGAGTTTTCTTCAAAATCAAACCAGCCAGGTTCTTGCTTTAGTATTGAACGGAACAAAAGATCTCGTACCCTCAGTGTAAGCTTTGTCCCAGCCCACCCGCAGAAACCTTGTTGTCCTGTCATGGCAATAATGCATCCAAATCCAAGTCCAACAAGTACTATACATAAGACCCCTACTTTTCTTTTCATCTCGTCAGGTCCGTCGTCGAAGTATATTTGAAGAGCTTGGCCTAAGAGCAAGGGAAAGATTGAGAGAATTGCACCAGCATGCATCCCTAGGAGAAACCCTATTAAGAGCATGAGTATCTCGGGTCTTTGTAGCTTCCATATCTCTGAAAGTTTATAGTTTTTGAGCTCTGGGACTTGTTGCTCTTCCTCTAACTGGACGGACTTTAAATACACTGATCTTGAGATTTCTTGTACCTTTTTCGATTTTGATATGTCATAAACTACCTTTTCACTAGAAATGATACCCAGGCTATCAACTTGTGGTTTCGCAACTGATTCAGAAGCTAGCTTGACAAGGCTGTAGTATGCTCCCTTTGCATCCATAAGCTCCCTGTGATCGCCAATCTCAGCAACAGAGCCACGATCAAGAACAACAATGGCATGAGACTTTCTCACTGTCGCAAGCCTATGAGCAATGACAATGGTTGTCCGGCCAACAGAGATCTTGTCAATAGCCTTTTGAACCACAACTTCAGACTCAGCGTCCAGGGCGCTGGTGGGCTCATCCAAGAGGAGGATCCTAGGACTTTTGATCATGGCTCGAGCTATTGCCATTCGCTGTTTCTGACCACCAGAAAGTTGAGTTCCCCGAGCTCCAACCTATGACAAAAAATTGCACTTTAGCTGTGAGTCAAGAAGATTGTACGAATATTGAACAAAATGTGTGAATTGTTATGCTATTGCACCTGAGTTTCATAGCCTTGTGGAAGGCCAGAGATGAAGTTGTGGGCATTGGAAGCAGTACAAGCAGCAATAGCCTCTTTCTTGGTGGAATTTTCTTTTCCCATCAACACATTTTCAAGTATTGTTGTGCCAAACAGAACTGGCTCCTGGCTAACCAAACCTATTTGACACCTTAGCCACTTGATTTGCAGTGTCCTTAAATCATGACCGTCTAAGGAAACAGTTCCTGCAACAGCATATATATATATATATAACTCAACAAACCTGGTACTAAATCACTTCCATGTAATGTTCCCACGTACGGTGATGAACTTACCGTTAATGGGGTCATAGAATCTCTCTATGAGAGCAAAAATGGTGGACTTGCCACCTCCACTGGTACCAACCAATGCGAGAGTCTTCGAAGAAGGAATAACAAGGTTGAGATAGTTGAGGATTTGAGTATCTGGACGAGCTGGATATGCAAAACTAACACCTTTGAACTCAATCCTTCCTCGAACGCTTTGAAGTGTCCTTCCCTCAGGACTATAGGAGTCTATTTCTGGAACTCTGTCTATGATTTCAAACACTCGACTTGCAGCCACAGTACCTTGCGCGAATTGAGCAAAATATGACAGAGATAATGCCAAGCCTCTGTCAATTTTGATGCAATATACATTAATTCTACTCATATAGGTAAGAAGCTAGAATTTATAATAGATAACCGATCGAAGAGTTTAATTACCTTCCCCCAACGTTGACACCGAAGAAACAAGCGATAGCATCACCTCCAGAGATCTCTCCATTAGCAACCAAGATAGATCCATACCAGAAAGCCAATGCCCAAGTGGCATATGTAACCAAATAAATCACTCCCATTCCTGCACCCTTGGCAAACCCAATCCTGGCTCCAACAGGCACCAATCTTTCCAACATCCCACCATATTTTGCTGCTAAATGATCCTCTGCAACAAATGAAAACACGGTTCTGATTGAACTGATTGCCTGTTCTGCAACACTACCAGCTTTTCGATACGAAACCTTCAACAAGAACATGAAACAAAAAGAATTTTATAAAATTGTAACTCCAAGGCGAAACAAAAACAAATGTTACCAAAGTAAGAAATAGGTAAATACCTCTTCTTTTGAAGTTAGACCAACATAAATGGCCTTATAAGCAAGGCCACAGAACATCGTTAATGGGGTCACTGAGAAGACTACAAGAGATACCTTCCATGACCTCAAAAACCCAACTGTATACCCACAGATGAAGGTAAATATATGGTGAATAAAATGCGCCATCTGCAATTATATAACCATTCAAGAACCCATATCAATGCCATTATATACAAATATAGAGACTATCAGGGACTATATTGATGAGAATGTAAGGGAATATGAACCTTCTCCCCCATGACTTCTTGGATTTGTGCAACATCACTAGCAATTCCATGCATAATGTCACCAGTGCTGATTTGAGTATCAAAAAATGCAATATCCTGTCGAAGAACTGCTTGGAGATACTGTGTTCTCATTCTTTGGGCGGATCGTTCTCCGACCAATCGCCAACAGGCAATCTCTGGAAATTCAGAGATAAGATCACTTGTAAGTATCGATACAAACTTATATAAAAGAAAACACAGGTGTTGAAGAATTTTAAGGGTGATTTTGTGTTATATTCCTCTTACGTAAATATGCTCCTACCACCACCACCACTGCTAGAGCAGACATAAACAGACATATCTAAACACAATACAAAAACATTTCAGTTAGCTTGTAAACAAGATATTATATAGAGGTATGCTCCTTTTTCCATACAAATAACACCTAAATGTTTCAAAATATCAACCAGTTTGATTAAGTTTAACAGAATATTCTCTTACACGTGATTCTTTTTTCCTAATAATACCCAAAATGTCATTTTCTATAATTAATATTCAAAATATATTTCTTTTTTTATTCATATGTTCTTGAAGTGCTCTTGTACAAAATTCTTAGATTGGCTAGCAAATACATATAAATTCAATCCAAATTTCAAAACATTTTGATATTTATATAACGACAAATTAGTAATTTTAAATATTAACCAAACACATTTTAATATTTTAAGTTTTGAAAGCTGGAAGAATGAGTATAGTTCAAGGTAGCTCATGTATCAATGTCATATAAATATAATTATAATAGAAAAACATACTCATGACATACAAATTTTGTACCTTATTCACATCTTGCATCAGCTCATCATTGTTGCCTTTGGTGTCATGAGCAATATTGTTCACAAAATTGCCAAAAAGATAAGAGTACCAAGGAAGAGATCCTCCATTAATCAAAGCTCCAACACAACCCAAAAACACAAGCACAAAGTCCCAATTTGTTGAGTATCTAAATAAGCTCAACAACCCAACTGATTTAGCTGATCCTTCATCAACATCCTCATCATCATCATCTTCTTCTTCTTCTTCAAACTCAACATCTTCAGAAACCTCATCACTATCAAGATGGGTTCTATGGGTATTACCAAAAACAGGACTAGAATCTTCCTTGATCACTCCCAAGCTTGGAGCTCCAATGTTATGGGACTTGCTAAAATCACTTGAATTGAAACCACTCTTCCCGTGAAACGACCCGTCGTGCTTACCTCTGCCTACAAAGCTCTGGAGCTCAAGCCTCGGTCCCGAAACAGAGCTCCGGTCACTGTACGGGTTGTTCCGGGATTGGCCGATTGTGTACGAGAGGTAAAAATCGTTGGCCGTCCGACGAGTAGTGAGCTCGTGCGACGTCGTCCATGGGCTCAGAGCTACTCCGAGGCTGCGACTGTGGCGCCAACCAGTTGGATCGAACTGCCATGAAACCTCACTTTGCCATGACCTGTCGTGATCGGAAGCGAATGGAGAGGGTGTGACGGAGCGGGAGGCCACCGGAGTGGTGTGTCGGCGCCGGCGAGAGCGCCGGGAGGAGGAGACGTCGAGATCGATGGACGAGTCGGCCATGGAGGTTGGAGGAGGTTGGTTGCATGGATGGTGTCTGATGAAATGTTTAAATGAGAATTTTGGGGAGATTGATAAAACCTATGGTGTAGTCGTCTGTACAGTTGTCCTCGTACATCTGTTTACATAGTAGCAATCTATATTTACTTTCCTCTGTCCACCTGATTTTTATTTTTATTTTCTTGGCCTTGAAGTTATCTTCAAGATGCTTCCCAACATAGCCGAGAGGTAATAATTCAAGTGAACTCGTAAATTTTGTAATCGTGTCATGTTTGTGTTCGTCCGCTAATTTTCGACATGACATGTATGCACACAATGCCATCATATCAAATGTTGAATAATGCAGATTTTAGTTGTAGAAGCGGCAAAAGCGACAAAGTTCTCTTTATCAAGATTTATTATATATGCATATGGTTTGAACCAAATTTTGTACGTTAAACTAGAACAATCTCTTATATTGTATTATGTACTCTATAAAAAAAAAAGTCGTATATCTCTAAAGTCTTACCAGTTCTTTTGTGTCATTCAATATTCAGATCTTAATATAGGATAGTTAAGTTAAGATCCTTCTTTACGTCTGGCAATTTCTATAGTCTTTTCTACCTTTGGTTGTGTGTGGGTCGTGCATAATTTCTCTAGAGTCGTATTAGTTCTTTTGTATCATTCGATATTCGAATCTTAAAGTCGGTCACATATGTTAA
>JAYMTE010000851.1:0-15453 GCA_036897545.1 Pelargonium fulgidum
GAAACAGAAGAGAAGAGCAGCATGATGAGCTATGTTGAAGCTCCGAGTGGAACAAGAAATTGCATGGTTTGGAATTTCTTGATTCCAATATTTGAAATAGAAGTTGATTGTTGTGCTGAAAGTCCAAGAGAAAGGTTGAGCATCAGTGATGTAGCAATTCAGCTGGCATGAATCAAGAACAGATTAAATTGTTGCCACTCACAATTTTGTTTGTAATGTTTTCAATAATAATTGTGTGTATTATTTGTTCATTACAAATTTCTTGAATTTCCTTGAAACCCTTGCTCAATTGTCGTTGGTCACAATTTCAGACCATTTCAGAGCCTTCCTTATTTTTCTTCTTTGTTTGTTGCAACCATTTAATAACCCTTTTCTAATAAGAGATACACTTGCCTATGGTATGGGGTAAGATTATGAATCCAATGGGAGAGCTAACAATTAACTCGAATGACGCTTCCACTAAAAGGGGAGAAACATAAGCTTTTATAGATTTGTTGGTCACAATTTCAGAGTCTTCCTTATAAATCAGATCTGTTGTCCTGTTACTTATAAAAAAATAAAGTAAGTCTAACCCAAAATCAATAACTTAATGAAACACCATCTACTCAAATAAATATAATTAAGAGAAATAAATCAAAAACCTCCCCCCCACCACTTCCAAAAAAAAAAAAAAAAAATTTCAACAACACATGATCTTTTTTCACACTAAAAATGAACAAGTATTGGCAAGTAAAGTGAGTGCATCTTCATTATTTAGTATCAAAATACAAGAAGATGGGTCTCTCTCTCTGACCTAAACATGAAAAACAACAAGAAAAACAAAAACACAAAACACACTAGTAATCTTACACAAAGACAAAGAACTAGCTAGAAGCTTATGAAACAAAACTAAGTAGAGAAGGCACGTTTAATTTCAAGGAGGAGGTGGGGAAACAAAGGGGATGGGAGGAAGGGGTAAAGTAGGAATTGGGAACGGAGGAGCTCCTGGGATGAGACTAGGTATTCCAGGAAGACCCCCACCCGGCATTGGAAGTCCAGGTATTCCAGGAATACCCGGAAGACCGCCACCTATTGGAGATGGCATTGGAAGCCCCGGTATTCCAGGAATACCCGGAAGACCGCCACCTATTGGAGGAAGTCCAGGAATCCCTGGAATACCCCCACCAGGCATCGGAAGTCCTGGAATTCCAGGAATACCCCCACCTGGCATTGGAAGTCCTGGAATTCCAGGAATGCCTGGTGGGACCGGAAGCCCGGGAATACCAGGAATCGGGATCTGATAAGGAATGAAGTCCTTGTTGTCGCCAATATCCTTTGCATTAGCTGCAACCTTGCTGTTGTCTTGGACGTCAGGGACCTTCAACATGTTGGTGTCTTGGCCATGGCCACCACCACCACCCACCAGCTCGAGCAGCTTGCGTGCATGAATTTTATGAGCAAGATCGATGGTGAGCAGTAGCAAGAAGAAGAGATTCATTGCAGAGGTTGAAGAAGCCATGATGTAAGTATATAGAAGAGGAAGTGGAACACAATGAGAGAAGTTGTTTGGTGGGAGATTTATTTATAGGGACATGCAAGTATGGTGTAGGGGTTGAGGACAAATAGTAGAAGTAGGATTAATTGCAGAGACAGAGAGTAGGCTAATACGAGGTGTGCCAAACGTTGGACTGATTCTGAAGCGGCAACAAATACCATTAAAGCCCTCGTAAGTGCATGCTCCATGCATAAATATTGTCAAATCTTTACTCTTATATTTTCTTTTTTACTTTTCATTTATTCATAATAATTTTACACATCACCCAATACACATCCTTCAAAAATATTTCCGCATGAGCACCAAATATTCAGCTTCATCCAAAGAACGCCAATCCATGCAAAAAGACACCATATTTTCAAGCAAGTCACTATTTTTTTTATTAAAAAAATCGTTTCAGTTATTTATATATGTTTCTTTTTTACCTAATTAAATCACTGTGTGCAGAAAATAAATGGTGGAAGAAGACTCTACTTGTTTCAAAACTTTGACATATCATGAAAAAGAGGAAAAGCACATGGGAAACAAACCAGGTTTCGATGAATTAGTATTTATGAGGTGCAGAGACATAAATTGAAAGAAAAAGAAAATGCATGGTGGAAACGAGGATGATTATACGATACGTGCCGATGAGACAATGCATCCATGGATGGTTGCAAGTGTCAAAATCTGCATCGCAATGCTATCTGACTAGTAATTAATTACATCACCATTTAAACCTTATTATTGAATGTCACTGTAACATTATCAGAAAGATACATATGACAAACCCTAGCCTCGTAAATGGGCACACATAGCAAGGACTAGTGATGAGGAAGACGAAGAAGAGAAAAAAAATGAAGACGGACATGCATCGACTCCTTTTAATTTTGGAGATATATCTTGCTTGTATTTGTAAATATACGTACACATTTATTGGGTCTAATTTGAGTGATGATCCATTAATTAATGAGATCATGTCTTCTCACTATTTAGTTCGAGTTACTAATAAGAAATCTGTAATATAGTCATGAAGCTAATGTTTACAGAAAAACATGTGAATAAAAGAAGAGAAAATGATATAAACAAACCCTTAAGGTTAATAGGAGACATCCCAAGTGTTAACTATTGATATTGAGTAATGCAATGGTTTGAGTTTTCATTAATTACTATATTTTGTAGGTGGATTCGACACGGGCACAATATGAACTTCTTAAATAAATATTTCTCTTCACCTGAACTAATGGGCTCGACACATAATCAGGACTCTTTTAAATTTGCACTCTCCTTCATATGAACCAGTGGGCTCAATATATGCACAATCTAAAGTTTTTTAAATAGACACTCTCCTTGATGTGGACTAGTGGTCTAGACAAGCACGTGCACAATTACGAGCTTTTTAAATCGAAACTCTCTTCTTCACATGCCCGCATGTGCATGTCATATATATAAGAGCATGTGCACATTTAAGAGTCTTTTGAGAATATCGTTTTTTATGGGTTGATACATCCTCATATAGGAGATTGTTCGTTCAACTCTAATTGAGTCTAATAGGGTGAGGTTGAGGGCTTAAAAAGTAAAATTACCACATGTCATGTAGCTAGACAGATAAAAATAAAATGATCAGTTTCAATTATGTATACCGTGGGTGTGCATGTAGCAAGTGAAAATCATGTGAACCTACGCATAAGAGAGTGTTGATAATCGTTATAGATTTTGTGTACATTACAAATGTTTTGAGTTTCAATTGGTTTTGAGTAACACATGTATTGTATTCCATCCAGGAATCTAAAAAGGTATGCGAAACTGTAGTAGTAGTTCACGATTTTGGTGAATTAAATACCTCATCACATGAAGATTACTTGTAAAAGTTCGCTCAAATAAGTGGAGGGTTGCCTTTTAAATTAGTTTGGCACATTTGTTCCACTTTATTATTTTCAATTTGATCTTATTTTAATATACTAAAAGAATTCAGCACCATTTTGGATACATTTCAGAAACTAGAATTGAGTAATTTTTTATTATTTTAAGTTGGGTCTCCCGTCTAAAACCAAAATAGTTTAGTTTGGTCTCAATTATATCAAAAAAATAATAATAATCTAATTTGAGTTCAGATTGGATTGTTCGAGTTTGGACCCATGAACACTCTTACATGACGAGAGTTCTAAAGATACGAGAATGCTCACCGGAAGCAGGAGGCTTGGGAGCACTCCATTCAATTAACTCGCTAGGATGTCCTCCGAGTTGTCTCATCGAGTCAACCTCAACTTAATATTAAACCTAAATCCCCAACTCAACAAGACTCCCCAAAGGCCACGTGTCTCTACTCACACCTTTTTTTCACACACCTATATCCAAACAGCCCCTTAACCCAAATCAGGCCGGTCTGGGGCAGTCCAGCTTCAAACAAATTCTTGACTTGGGCTTACTAAAGCCAAAACTGTGACCAAAATACAAATGCTGTAGACTGGGAGATCTCTACTTGGTTCTATACACCTGAATTGTATTCTTAGTATCAAGAAGAGAGCAAAAATGGTGTTGGGACCCCAGAAATCTTTGTACCAATCTAGACACCTCAACAAGCTTTGCTCTGCCTTACCAAGTTTTTGGTTGTCCTATGGTGTTGACCTCTGTTTACACCAATTACTTTCAACTCATTAATTTGTTAAAGGATTGACTTAAAAAAAAAAAAAAAGTGATATCAAGTCATCAACACAGCACAACACATTTATCCCATGAACAAGAATCAAAACTCAGCTCATCAAATTAACACTATTGGATTTATAAATCAAAATTCATATCAGGTAAACACGCTATAACATCCTTTCATGCAACCATTACATTTACTAATCAATCTATGGTAAACAGTTTGTATCATTGGTGTAAAAGTTAAAGCCAAATAACTTGCGTGTCATAAACCAAGAAAACATAGAACTAACAATGCTCAGCTTCCCTTAATCCCAAATTCCATCATCAAGTAGTGTATCAAGATTCAAGAACATTTGATCAAGACTAACCTCCATTGAACCCGTCATGATCTCACACAGCCTCTTCAGGTTTTACCGGGTACATCATATCGAAGCAAGCAAAGCAATAGTTATCAGCATCAGCACCCAAAGACCTCTTCAAGCTCTCCAATTTCAGAAAAGCAAGAGAATCCGCCCCAATGGACTCTCTAATCTTCTCCACAGTCTTGCCATTAGATATCAACTCCTTCCGGCTAGGAGTATCCACTCCATAGTAGCAAGAACCGATGATCTCCGGACAAGCAATCCTCATATGCACCTCCTTAGCCCCCGCCTCCTTCAACATCCTCACAATCTTTGAGCTCGTAGTCCCTCTCACCATAGAGTCATCCACCACCACCACTCTCTTCCCATCCAATACCGCCTTCACCGGAGAAAGCTTGAGCTTCACCTTGAAGTCCCGAATCTGCTGCGTCGGGTCAATGAAAGTCCTCCCGACATAGTGTGATCTTATCAGCCCCTGCTGAAATGGCACACCTGCTTTCGCAGCATAGCCAAGAGCAGCAACAACACCAGAATCCGGCACAGCAATCACCACATCGCACGGTACAGGCGATTCTTGAGCAAGAATCTCCCCGAATTTGCGCCTGGACTCGTAAACAGACTTATTGAAGACTACCGAATTAGGCATTGAGAAGTAAATGTGCTCGAATATGCATTGCTTCGGTCTCAATGGCGGGTCATTCGGGAAGAGGCGACACGAGAGGACTCGAATTAGGCCTCCCTCTCTGCCCACAACAACGACCTCTCCAGGCTTCACCTCTCTCTCATATGTGGCTCCAATCAGGTCCAGCGCGCAGGTCTCGGAAGCAAACACCACAGCTCCATTGCTCCTCCGACCCATCACCAGTGGCCGGAACCCGAGCGGGTCTCGAACCGCCACCAGCTCGTCCTTCGTCGCGAACAGCATCGAAAAAGCCCCTTTGATCTGCTGACAAGCATCAACAATCCTCTCTCTGGTGGTCTTTTCCTTGGAATTCGCGATCAGGTGAAGCACAACCTCTGAATCCGACGTCGTACTGAAAATCGACCCTTCGAGCTTCTCTCTGAGAGAGCGGTAGTTCACCAGATTCCCGTTGTGCGCGACGGCGACGGGAACGGACCGGCACGCGGCCACGCACGGCTGGACGGTTTTTAGCACCGACGAGCCGGCGGTGGGGTACCGGACGTGGCCGATTGCGCAATCGCCGGGCAATTTCTTGAGATTCGTTTCGTTGAAAACTTCGGAGACGAGGCCGAGGCCGATGATTTGCTGAAACGGCTCCATTGGATCTGTAGCTCCGGTGTCGACGGAGACGATTCCGGCGCCTTCCTGGCCGCGGTGCTGGAGGGCGTGGAGGGCATAGTAGCAGTGGCGGGACGCTTCTGGATCGTCGTAGATTCCGACGACGCCGCATTCTTCGTGGGGTTTATCGTCATCATCGCAGTCAATGGAATGGTCATCTGGGTGCGGATCGTTTGCGGTAACGATGTCGGAAATAGGGTTGTTGGAGGAGATTGTGAATGGGTTCCGGTGGTTGTGGGTCAGGGACAGCGGCGGCGCATAAAAGGAGGAAGCTTTGAGTGGGACGGAGAGGGTTTTGGGACTCGAGAGGTTTTGGGGAGGTTTTGACTTTAGAAGGGGTTTGACTTTGATGGAGGAGAGGTTGATGGTGGCCATTAGTGTATTAGATAGAGAATTAAAAAGAAGAAAATTGAGACACTTATTTTTCTTTCTTTTGTGTTTGTGGTTCAATTAAGTTTTATTTTTACACTTAAATAGTTTCTTTAAAACCCTAATTCAGTAGTAGTTTGAATTCTAATTCTATTAAGGAAACTAAAACATGCTGAAAGGATTTCAAAATATAGTTTTATTACCAAAATATTATTAGTTTCCAGATGAGTAGTTTAACTAACAAAATATACTATAGGAGATTTTAAAGTAAATAGAAAACAAAACAAAACCTTATTAGATTAGGATAAACTTTTAATGGAATAAATTCTATTAACCTTACAAAGGAGAGATGGATGCTAATGGCACCAAAGATTTTCTGCAAATTATAACACATGTAAAGTAAAAGTCGGTAAGCTTTTGAAACAGTACGACATGATAGACTCTGTAATTTGGATCCAAACCACTCAAATTTCAATTCAATGTTAATTTAGCTTAAACAATTTGAGAGTCGATTGGTTGGACGAATTCATACATCTTTTTGTTTTAAAGTGAAATCCGAATTTATGTATCTTTTTGCTTTAAAGCGTGACCTCAGTCTTATCCCATTTGTGACCTGCAACTCATATAAATCTAAAACTCTTAGCTTTATCAACTCAAATTTGAACTAATCCAACCCAAACCAAAATTGAAAGTTCTACCTAATATGGTTTTGCTGCTTTACCTATTATTCCTAAACAGAATGTTGTGGAAGTGGAACATGGTAGACATAGAATAGAAACCACCAACGTCAACGTCCGAGAATGTCTCTTAGAGATTGTGCTAATCATTGGGTGACAGTTGTCATTTGATACTATTACTAGGTAAAGTTAAAGACTAGATTCTATTTTCTTCTAGATGTTCATGGAAATAATATTAAAAAAAATAAGGGAAGTCACTTTTGCTGTATCAACTGAAAATGTGGGATATGTCTGTGTGACATTTAGGGACATTTGTATAGAAATTTATTATCAAAAACTGTATCTACATTACAAACAGATAATCAATCTATGAGCATTTACAAGAAAATGAATGAAAAAATTGGTTAACCAATCTAGCAAGCCAAAACAAGAAGAATTCAAGACCATTTGCCTTGATTATCAGCTGTTAGTGCTGTTGTGTGCAATCTTAACAATCACAGACAATGGTATGTTGACAATGTGACCTAGGTTTCCGAAAAGTCCGATCCTTCCATAGCTCGCAACAGAGCTGTTCAGCGTCGCACTCAAGGTTACATTCAACACTAGTTTCTCTCCGCGGCCAATATAGAAATGAGTTGGGGATACCTTTATAGAGACCCCATATGGAGCACTCCAGCCAACACTGTATGTTTCATTGCCAGCAATGTTGAGTACCGATCTCGTTACTGTTCTATACTGATCCAGTTTCGCTATTGTGATCGATGGCAAGTTCAGGTCAGCACCATTGATAACAGATTTGTAGATCCAACAGTTTTGACCCGTGTAGTTATAAACCACGCGAGCTGATCCATTAATGCCACAAAGAAATGCCATGTAGTCATCATAACCTACAACAAGTATATGCATATGTCATGTCGAGAATAAGATGGCAATAGCGAAAATGGAGCTCTCTTGAAATGGTTTCTCATTTCATTTTCTAGTTTTGCACTAAATGAGTGCAAATTTATAACATGGAGTGACTTACCGGATTCGAAAATTAGTCCCGGATCCAATGCTGCAGTTGCATTTACAAAGCCACTGCCCATGTCGAAGGGTGTAGCCGGAGACTGATTTTGATCAGGGTTAGCATAAGCACGCTGAGCGATTATTGGTCCACCATTCTTATCGTGCAGAGAGGCTGTTGTGGATAGTGCAGATCCGATTGCTGAAGGACTGAACCCGGGAAACCTTTGCTTGATTAATGCAGCAACCCCAGCTACATGAGGAGCAGCCATGCTGGTTCCAGACATTATTGCAAATCTCTCGCCTGAATGGTTAATACGAGTTATTAAAATATCCCATGACAGATGTTTCTATGAGTACTACTACAGTAAACGTTAAAGTTCATAGGTAAATAATAGTACGCTACTCATGGGTATTTATACCTAGGAATTCTACCGAGTCGCCGCCAAGAGAACTCCAAGCAGCCCATATGGAATTCCCAGGTGCTATCAAGTTGGGTTTCAGTACATCTGCATCATCAAGAACGCTATCTTGTGGATCTGGTCCTCTAGCAGAGTAAAACATAACCTTAGGAGCGGAAGAGCAGAAGTTTGCTTTTAATCCACCTGCAATGCTTCCAACTGCCCCAAATCTGGTAATTTTCCTCATAAATCCATCGGTTTCCAAAGAAGAATTGTAGTACTGGAGTAAAACCTGCCAAATAAACATGTAAGAAAATCTATAACATAATGTGGTCAAATAGACCCCCCCGACTCTAAGTCATGTAAGACTAAGCTGCACGCGTGCGTGAAGATCGATACCTTGGAATCTTCTGGTGATGGGATTATGATGCCAGCCATTTTCATTGGAATTGGGTTAAGCTGGAAACCAATAACAAAAGGATCCACACAGAAAACAACACCGCTTGCACCGAGATTTTTTGCTGTTTCTAAGGCCTTTTTGACAGTAGAGAGTCCAAGCACAAACCGGATTGAATAGGTACAAATCAAGAGTTTCTCGTGGACGATATCCCGGTTGAAGCTACTGGAGTCTTGGCATTCACCCACATACATGTCACTGGTGACTGATGTGTCGTTTAGAGCGTGAATTGCAGAAATCAATGTGTACATTTTATCATTATCTGTTCCCGCTGTACAAAAACAAAGAAGTCATTAATCCAGTCAAGTATAGTCAACACAATTAAGACCCTGATATTCGTACAAGTCACAATTGCTAGCATAAAATATTTGCTAAAAATTTGTAAGGACCACACAAGGATTATAATATAGGTTACAGGATAAAGTACAATGTTCTTGAATAGAGAAAAATGAAGTAAAATACATGACTGCATTCTGACAAAAATTGTGTGAAGAAACCAATGAAGATTGAAGACCCAACATGTTAATTATCAATAAATTCATGGACAGATTCTCCATTGGCTACTCCAAGATATATAAAATATTCACCATATGGTTGGACCATTTTTTAACACTTGCAATGCTTTGGAGGAAAAGATTCAAGAGAAGATGAAGGCCAAAATGGATACTCCAAGTTTTCTTTTCTTGGTTCACATTTTAGTTTTGATGGTGAGCAAATACTACAGAATAATTCTAGACTAGTCATGCCACACATATTGCATATTTGCATCTCTGGGTTTGATCGGATATCAACTACTGGACTTATTACTTATTCTTATTTTGGTGGATACGAAATTATGAACCTTGATCTTCTTTATTCTCTCTTTTTTGGGGGGGAAAATGAACCTTAATTTAATCAGAAGTATGATGTGTAAGAAAGGATATCTATTTTTTTTTTTCCCCAAGGCTAAATCTATGCATCATGCATGATAAACAAGGAGATTAATTAGTTTCTTACTCCTCCACAGAGATACTACAAAAATCAGGACTATAATTATAATAGACAAAACTTACGTGCTAATCCCACTCCAGGAATACTGACATTGTTGCCAAGTACAATATAGTTGGTGTACGTTCTGTCATGAGAGGCAGCCCCAACTGTAAAAATCCATGGACTAAATGAAGACATGCTCTTAGGTGATGGTCCAGTGTTGCCTGCTGCTTGAACCACAAAAATGCCAGCCTTCACAGCTGATAGCAAGGACATGTCAATTGGATTGAAGAATGTTGCAATACCAGGAGGTCGTCTGTTGGGAGTGATTGATAAGCTTATTATGTCTACCCCATCCTGAGCTGCCTGCAAATGAAGAGTGACAAACAGAACATAATTCACGTGGTTATAATTAATAGGTTGATTGTGAATTGTGAGTTGGAATCCATCAAGTATTCACTAGGGCAGCTTACAGTTAGTATATTCAAGTAATATACAAACAATCCTACGACATTCTCTAAGTTCAAAGCAAAAACTTCCCACTTCCAATATTTTCCCGGGTGCCCAAACAATAGACATCATCTAATCTGTCAAAATCAAGTAAATGGAATATTTTATAGAACCACCAAATGCTATTATCGTTTACAACTTTACATAAACATATCAACATCTGTACCTGGTCTATTGCTGCAACAACATCTGCAGCAAAGCCACCAAAGCTTCTATATAATGCCTTGTAAACAGCAATGCTGCAAACAATTACCATGTTAGTACATAAACGGATAAATGTAAATACATATTCACCGACATGTGCTGTTGGACAGAAAGCACTGTAGAGAAAATGAATACTATTATGTCTTCTTCAAAATAAAAACAGCAAATATCATTTTCTTTTCATCGTAGTTAGGATTGCTAATAATTTGAATTGAGAAACACTGCCCGATTCACAGTTTCAGTATCGTATAAAAAGAAAGGGATACATATTGAGTGTCCTGATCGTAGGACAACGGAATTAGGAACAGATATGTAAATCTGAGTAAATATGTGTTCAACAGAGCATAAAGACAATCATTGCACTATTGCAGAGATGATTCCTAATAATTTCTTATCAACAGGACTCATTACTAGTGATTCCAGAAAGTATATAAAAGATCTCATTGATAGAAAGAGTTATCTCAATAATCCTGCTCCAAAAACTAGCACAAATTCTAATTTATGTCGTGAGCTCTACTGTTGATGCTTTGAGTAGAAGCATAAAGGTACCAAATAGTCAGCACCTTTAACCAACATTTATATCTAAGATACCATAGTACTTACTGTGAACGAGGAGCCATTCCACTTGCATTTCCAAAGTTATGCCCAGCAACTACCACCGGAATCCCATGGTTTCCTGCTGCAACGGAAACCGTGTGCCTGTGTGTGTAGAATACATATCAATCAGATATTTCCGAAGAACGGAATAAAATCCACGTCAAGTGAAACTTAATAACTAAGTGAAATAACCACTATAACTTATTTTACCTCAGTTTATAAGCATTGCTAAACTCATCCTATTCACATTTTCATGATTAAATAGAAGAACGGAAGGAGAAGGAGACAAAATAAAAACTTAACCATTTCATTTTCATGTGTTCCATTGACGAGCAGCATAACAATTTACATGGTATCTTGAACACATTCTAGGTGAAAGATACTCTGACATCAGAAGATAAGCAAAAATAATATTGGTTTAAGGAGAAGAGAGAGTTTGTTGTGAATAATCAATAATGACCAATGAAGTACATAGGTTAGCGAAGATTGCAGTAGAAATAACGATAGAATGACAAATTGAACTTGTCATGCAGCCCCATTATATGTGTAAACCTTTGGGTTGACATGCAACTTTAATGTGATCATGATATATAGTTCCCTAAATTAATTGAGATGGGACCACCAAAAATTCATAAAACGGAATCAACCAAGCCAAATAAACTCATGTAATTTTTTAACTAGCCACATAGTAAAAAACTTTTCCTCAACCTCCTTTTCTCAACAGTTCATAACATTTTTTTTCTTTACAATGCTGTATTTTTTCACTTACCTTTATTTGTCATGATATCGGAAAGAAAACAACAGTTTTATAATATAATGGTTCCATTACTGTAGAACAATACAATCTACAAGTTAATGTCATGAGATACTCACGTTCCATGGCCATCAGCATCAAATGGTGAAGCATAGTCTTGTGATGAATTGAAAATTCCCCTGGTTATAGCAGATGCCGCAAAATGGCGAGCCCCAATAATCTTCCTATTGCATGAACCAGATGGGAAATCCCGAGTAACCTCACAAATGCCAGAAAAAAGTGCTGGGACAGGATAAGCATTTCCAGATATATCATCAGCAAAGCTGGGGTGAGTTGGATCAATGCCAGTATCGACAAACCCGATCACTACTCCCTCTCCAGCAGATTCATACCCACCTTGTTGAACCCATGCTCCTTCAGTTAAACCCAAGAACTGTGGAGTATGGGTCGTTGCAGTTCTAACGGAGAAATCTAAAACCACATTTGCAACTTCTCTTCTCCTTGAGAGTTTCTCTGCCTTAAGAAGTCACCACCATTATAAAATTAAGAGTTTTAAATGTGATTCGTCTTTGAATTTGAAACAATAATTCAAAAACAAGGATAGAGCTTCCACAAACCTACCAATAAAGAGTCTAAACACAGAAATGTAAGACTAGAACTTAAATCACAATAATATTAATAATAATTATGACGATCAAAGAACTACCATCTTACGCATATTATACGAAATGATATAACAATAAGAGGAATTATGAGCATACCTGCTGTGGAGTAACAAGCACAGAAAACCCATTAATCAAGTAATGGTAGCTGTACAGCTTCAGATATTTCCCCCCTCTTAATGCCTTCTTCAGCAAAGAATCATGAAGTCGGGCAATATAAGAACCATACCTCGGATCAGATCTCGTAATATTTCTAGCTCTAAAAAGAATGCAAACAAAATCATCATCAGCTGAGCCGGAAAAAAAAAAAAAAAAAAAAAACCAATTGTGCAAAGTTCTTGAATTATGGACAAATTTTTACAGAAATTTTTATCTCAACCCAACTCGGTTTTTCAGACTATCTACATAAAAATTGGTAATAATCGATAGTTTCGGTCAAATTATTGAGAATTTTAGCCAAATGCAGCCAATTCCTCAGTTATTCCTAATAAATAACCCTTTAAAAACCCAGAACACAACCAAAAAAAAAAAAACAATGTTAATCAAAATGTGCATCATGGGCATGTGAGACAGTATAGTAAAACAAAAAAGTACTTTCTTTTAGAAACCCCCAAAATCAATATGACTCACAGAATTCTCCTAACAGCAAAACTTACATTAAAACCCACAAAAAAGGGACCCCATGAGACAATCCAGTGTCTACAGAAACCTGTAATAGTCAATTACTAAAAAACACCAATTCAAACCAAATCATATGGGAAACCAGAAGTTAGTACTAGAATCCAGACAAGAAATTCACAATAGCAAGAACCAATTTTTTTCATGACACAAAAATAACCCAATTAGCAAAGCAAACTAAATTCCCAGAAAATGAAATTTGCAAAAGACAAAGCAAGAAACAGCACCTGTGTTTGTGCAGCCTAGTTGATCTTTCAGGAGCACCATTGTAGCTAGTTGCAGAAGCATCATATCGACGATCAGCAGCAGGAGCTTGTTTAAGAGTGACAATGTACACAGCTGTAACCTCATCATCTGATTCATTCTCACAGTAACAACCCACAAGCATCCCCAAGCAAAGTACGGCCATTACATGCACCCAATAAACTGTCTTCATTGTTGGGAGAAAATTGGTAGCAAACGGAAAATAATCAATTCTCGAGAAACAAACAGCCCTTCAAATGACCCACCAGCAAAATTCAAAAGCTGCTCAACAACCCACATCCTCCATCAAGCTCCCTCTAACAAATAGAAAGCTAAAGAATGAAGAAAAGCCACAAAACAAGAGACCCTTTACAGAAGATGGAAATACCCATTTAACGTTCCAAGGATCGGAAGCGATTGGTAGAGAAGAGAGGGCTGTTTTGGGGATAAAAATGAAACCTTTTCTTGGGGAATGTGAATATGAACGTTTTGTTTTGTAGACAAATGAAAAAGATAGAAGAAAAGATTGGAAATGTACAGTGCCTTGCTTTTGAGTTTTGATGCCATTCCATTTTCTGACGCTGCATTTTTTTGAATTATAGTATTTTTTTTGTTTGGAGGTATTTAACGGAAACTATAGCAGTTGTATTTTCTTGGAGAAAATCCAAAATCCTACAACTCAGTGAACTCACACCCGTGAGTTCTTTAATATCTGGATAAAATATTAGTAAATTTATCATTTTTACGATGAAGATACATACATGTTTTTGAATAGTTAATTAATCAATGAAATATGCATAGTTTAATTGTTCTCTTCTCCTTTGTGAGGTGATGGGTCCTACAAGCTAGTGGTCAATTGTTCTCTAACGTTCCAATTTTATAATTGAATGAATGTGTGTGGTTTTTGTGTTTTTTATATATCCAAATCCTTACAGTTACCTACTTTCTCATCTGTGTGCAAACAGTGGGTGCCTTGTGGTCTCCATTCATCAGAAGTGCAAAATAAAGTAAAAATGTTGCAGAATTACAAAATGAGTGGAAACACAGAACTGAAGTGGCTTTTCCAAAAATTCCATAGTTTTGGAATCTTATCGTGTCTTGTTTCACCTAATCATTTTGTTTTTTCATCTGCGAAGGAAATCATTAACCCATTAAGTCATTAACCATGAGTGGTGTCTTTACGTTCTCTTTGCGGATGACATTGTTCTCTTTAGCTCAATGACTCGGTCTATTGTTCAAGGTAGTTAAGAAAGTGTTGGTTGAGTTATGTGAGTTGTCAGGTTAGTTGATTAGTTTCGGGTTAAGTCAAGGCTGGTTTTGTTGAAAGTGTGCTAGAGATTTTCAAGTTTGAGGTAACTCGGCTGCTTTCTTGGATTCACCATGCTTATTTTGGGAAGTAACTTAGGTTTCCTTTAAATTGTGGTCCTTTGTTGCCTTTGATTTTGGTTTTATCATTGATAAAGAGAAAGCTAAGCTCGATGTTTGGAAAGCTAAGTTTTTGTCATTGGTGGGTGGAGCTACGCTCATTTGTTATGTCACCGCTATGGTTCTACTTTATTATATGAGTACAATGTTTCTTCTCTCGCTCATTTGCAATAAGTTGAATGTATTGAATAAAAACAGTTTTTCGAGAGGTTCAAGAGATAAGAATAAGATGACTAAGGTCAATTGGGGTAGAGTTACTACTAGTAAGGTGTTCGGTGGTCTAGGGACTATGTTGTCCAAACTTAGAAATGTCACCATATTGGCCAAGATGAATTGGCAGGTGAGGAGTATGATGCCTTCTGTTTGGGTTGGGTCTCTTATAGTTTAGCTAAAAGAGAGCTAAGGCCATGGGGTTCATTTTTAGAGATGTTTGAAGGCTTGTGATGATTTGGTAAATAGGGTGCCTTGGAGTATGGGTAATGGGTTAATGGCTCATCGGTCATTCTCTATTCTTTGATAGATAATGGGTATCACGCATCTAATGTTTGCTGATGACGTCTTTATTTTCTTTCATCTATCTTTGCAATCAGTTTCATGTGTCAAACAGATCCTGTCTCAGTACTGTCAACAATGGCAGCTGCTTTGTCAACATTAGCTGCAGCCATCATTTTTGTCAAAGAG
>JAYMTE010000852.1:0-15443 GCA_036897545.1 Pelargonium fulgidum
GTTAACTCAGATTTTTTCTTAATTCACCCGCCTGTAGGTGCTGTTTGTTTCCTTTTGTTGGACTGTAATCTCTTGGATGATGGAGAAGCCTTTCACAGGCTCCCTCCCTGATTTCGTTTAATGCTTTGGTCTGTTTATCAAAAAAAAAGTGATGAACATTATAAACTTGATTCAATGACTTTGAACTAGTTATTCTAAATAAAATTAAGGTTATGAACTAATTCATATTGTTATATATTAATTTGTGTAAACGTCGCATTATTATATATTAATTTGTTCCAATTACTTATATAACAAAAAAGAGTCATGAACTGCTACGTAATAAAGTATCAATACATTTTATTTAAGCTTTCAAAATAGTACTTTAAGTATTTCTCCTTCAATAATATATATTTCAAAATTTCTATTGAGTTATGAGATTAGAATGGTCGACTTTACTTAATGATGATAATGATGCAAACTTAAATCTTGGATGCTACCAATTAATATTTTTTCTAAAGTTTTATTATTGTACACAATGTAAAATACAATTGAGGATTTAGCTAATGATGAATAATTTGACCAAATTTATCAACGGTGTAATGATAAATTTTGGGCTAGTTAGAGTGGATATGAAGTTATGCATGGGATTTTTTATTTGAAGATGGATCTGAGTCCTTAAGTTTGGTTGAGCATGACCTAAGTGCCTTACCCATGCAAAAACCTAGGTCACTCTTCATTGTTTAGAATAATGGGTTCATTAACGATATGATCCGTATGTTACAAAGTGTTTGTTATCTCTACAAGATTTGCGAGTCAAAACTCCTTAAAGGATGAGCAAAATTTATCGAGACGATGCAACTCCAATTGAAAATGACGGAAAAATATATTACAATTTTTTTATATTTATTATGTAGTAATTTTGAAATATTAAAACATAAGCCAAACAACTAAAGAAGTAGTTTAATACCTTTTTTTAAAGGAGTTTAACACCTATTTATGCCTTATACTCCAAAATATTTACTTTAAAAAAAAATCAAATAATCAAAACTCTCTCACGTAACATCATCATGCAAAAATACGCTCGATACATTTAGAAATATAATTGTCATGTTCATTTTTCACTTGAACTGTACAAATTTCAGCCGCGATTGTTTTAACATTATTAATATCTATAAAGTGTTCCATATCATTACTAACAACATTAAAACATCCGGTGGCTAATGTTTGCATTCCAAAATAATAATTGATCAATGTGAAACTAACCTTTTTGTTTATTATTTTCTTATATATTTCTCTACCACCTCTTCCATATTAACTGAGATTCACATTGCTTCTAAATAATAATTTGCTAAAATTGTTTCATTAAATAAATCAAATCTGTTATGTGTAGCCTAACATTAACAAAATAGAAAATAAAAATGCAAAAAGAAATGTTATGTGTAGCCTAACATTAACAAAATAGAAAATCAAAATGCAAAAAGAAACACGGCACTACCAACCTATAGAAGAGAAACACGGCAAGGATTAGATTAATTCTTTAATTGTTTGATAGGCTAAAATGGTAGTTTTTTATTATTACGTATTATTATGGTATACATAAACATTTGTTTTGGGTTTATACGATGGGATCCTGAGCGGACTGCACATTCGCAGTTGACATTTTAAAGTCGTTTTACCACACTTAAATTAAATTTTTATTCGAGATTTGTTCACAGTTAAAGCATTCACCTCTCCCCATGAATGTGATGAGCAAGGATCAAACACAAACGTTTTTCCCACTCACGCATCCTGTGTTGCCAACTGCTCCACTACTCTTGGGTATACATAAACACTTTTAATCTCACAATTAAAAACCTACTAATATTATACTAAAATATTAATTTAACTAGTTATCATTTCATTTGATAAGGCATTTAACTACTATAATCTCTAATATCACTTTAGATATTGAGCTCAACTTGTTAGATTTGGATTGAAACGGTGGATGTAATTTAGAATCAATATTTAGTCGCTACAATAGACATTTTAGTATCATATTATAATATCAACTTCTCGATAAATGAAACTCCAATAACACTTTAGAGGTTGAGCTTAAAGTTGTTAGATATTTGAATTCAAATGATCGATTTAATTTAGAATAACACGCACTTAGTCGTGTTTACATGTACATAACTTCGTAATCGAAATTCGAACAAAAAAAAATCAAATTTTGTTGTAATTTTTTGACATTTAGATTTCCTATTAATTAAACATCTCCATTAAAAATTTTAAAATATTTATAGTTCAACTGAATTTTCTTGCTATATTTGTCACTTAAAAATGTATTTTCTAAAGTGAATAAACTTCAAAATGCTTCCCTAAAAAAACACTTCCAAATCCTCTTATTATATATATGTTTATCACCATGCATAATTGCAAATTGACATGCATAGACAATTAGGTTTAGAAAATAAAACAAGATACATAAGAGGACAAATATTAATCAATCAATTAGTATTCAATTAGGTAGGTAATGGTAATTCTTTGTTGAAAGCTCCACTTATAGATTGCGTGCAAATAACACTAATCCCACAAAAAAGCAAGATTTTTTCTATTAGATTAACGACGAATACAAACAAAATCAAGAATAATGCGACACTTATAATTGAAATGATTAAGGTGGAGCCCGAACCCGTTAATCATGTTTTATTTTGTTCATTAGTGAGAAAAAGAAGTTATTAATTAGATGATGACAAAGAAAGGTTTTGAAAGGGATTTGAATAGATATAATGATGATTAATTAATTTTAATAATGAAAAGGGTTTGGTCATTAGTGACCTTTGAACCCATATTAAGAGTAAAGAGAAACATAGTATATTGCTAGATCCTAGAGGGACATGAATCCTAAGAAGCAAACAAGGTTGACCAAAAATGTTTTTTTTTTTTTTTTAGCTTTATTAATTTTTATAAAAAAAAAAAAAGTGTGGATTTGTATTAATGGTAGGCAGGCAAGAAAGCAAGGTAGCAACAACTTGGGATCTTTTTTTCTTGATCATGTTTTGGGTGACAAAAATCTAAACCAACTCATTAGCCATATGTTTATGTTTCTAATCATTTCTACATCATGTAGCTTAGTGGAAATTAAGGTTTCAAGCAAAACTATTAACATAATCTTGTTTGTCTATTTCTCAACCCTGCAAACAATTCATCCCACTATGTTTAAGTCAAATATTTCACTTAATTTTGAATTGTAAATTCAAAAATATTTCTTCTTATTATTTTTGAAAGTTTTGAATTCTATAGCTCAAATTATTTCAAAACTAATTTTCAAATGAACTGCGAAAAAACGTGAGTTATTTTTGCTGAATAACTCAAGAACTAGTTAATACCATCTTATATGAAAAAAAAAAATGATATTTTCTCAAATTTTGTACAAACTTTATATACAAAGTGACAATCTAGCAATGCAACATATACATATTTGTTTTTCTTTTTCAGTTTAAAATTAAGTTCAAGTGAATTATAAATACTTGTATTCCCCCGTTAATTTCTGTTTAATTTAACATTATGTGATTCAATTAAGTCATCAACAAAATAAATAATGTGTCATATCTATTTTGACATATTGTTGTACAAATACTTTTGTGCAATATTTGAGATGTATATCATTACTACTTGAAAGTTAAATACATCAAAATTTTTGAAACAAATAACTAGATTAATTTGGAGTCTTTTATAATGATAGCAAAATCTCCAATATATAGCAAATTTATAATAGAATGTTGCGGTTGCGGGGTGTTTTTAGGCACTACTTTCACTTTATTTTTTTTCAATTATCCCGTTTGATCTCTTATTAATTCTATTTCTTGAATTTGATAATATTTTTTAGTAGATCTTAATCAAATATTTTAAGAATAAAAAGGATGTTTATTTAAGAGTTTATAAAAAATTGATGACGGTGTGATTCGAGAGTCTACGCAATTAGAAGTGTGATCTTTGCGAAAAATAAAAACTCGTGTACAGGTAAACATTAGTGATGATTAATAATATACCTTATATAAACTTAGAAAACAGTTCACTTAAATACCAGCATAAATCCAGATTCAAATATAACTTTTAGTGTTAGTATTGTAAAATATTATAGATCTAATTGAAACTTTTTAGCTAATCAATGTGTAAATCTCTTGCACAAAATTTATGTTCAAGATTAGATAAATGCAAGGGAGGGATGATGGGACCATCCATAAATATAAAACTCAACCATTAAATTAAACTAAATAAAAGTGAATTAAAATTGGTCAAAACCAATATGATTATTCATCATTTTTTATAACTTTTCTGTCAAAATATCTGAATTAAATATGTCTCCTAATGGGCAGATTAGATTAGAATATCTAAGGTTCAAGTAAGAATTTATGCATTATTTTGGGAGGGGACCACACTTATGAAGACCCATCAAACCAAAACATGCATTAATTTTCTCTAACATTATTGTTTATTTTAATAAAATATTGAGCAATAAAGTATACTATTTCATATGCAATAATTGTTCAATATTAATTTGTTACTTTCAAGAGAAACAAAGAGATGAAGTAATGTATATAAATAAATCATCTTGCATAGAAGAGAATTGAGTTCAAATATAAAATATTGAAATTTGAGTATAAAAAATATTGAAATTGGGCAATAGTTATACATGACTCTTAGTTAAAACTCCAATTTGAGTAAAATGCGAAATAAAATAATAACAATTTCTCAAAACTGATAAAATGACTTCAAACGGCCTTCATAATGCAAAATTACAGCATAGACGCTTAGCAAAGTACTCAATTGGTCATGTTATTGATTTGTTTCACTTCGTCCGACCAAATTTCAACCAAAATTTGAGTATAATATTTGCAATGAAAATGCTATAACACTTGCATTAATTTTACTCTTTCCGCCCCAAAAAAAAAATCTCTATTTTACAATAAAAAAAAATAGTATTGCATAACTTTTCAAAATGTGTCTCAAATTGATTTAATGCATACTAATTTACTTTTCAGATATTAAAAGTAATTCCAAGCGTTTATCAAATTATAATTTATGTACCCTTTATTACTCTAAACTTTAACTTGAGCAAAACAATAAAAAATTTCATGATAGATAAAGTGACTTAAACGCCCTCCACATAGCAAAATTACGGTATAGACACTTGGCAAAGTCACAATCAACTTCGTTTTCCTATACAAAAGTAATCTCAAACTTATTATGAAAAGTGATTATTGCTTAGCTTTTTAATGTGTTAGCTTTTTAATGTGTCTCAAACTGATTTGATTACAATGGATCCCAAACTTTCGGCAGAGAGACTCGAATTCAAAGCTTCAAAGAAAATTCAAAATGTTTAAACCACTTGATCCAACCTGATTTGGTGATTTATTTTCAACATATTATTAGTAACTCATACACAATTATTGAATATTGAATTATTATTATTATTTTTATTATTATTTTTTATGTTTAAAAAGTAAACACTTGAAGGATTTTGCAAGAAATAAGTGAGATAGTGTAGGCCAGGTATGGTGGAATAAATGAAGGTGGATCATGGATGGGCTGGAGGGGACATTGCTGGGCTCCTTGGCATATGCTTTGGAAGTCTCTAGCTCCAAAAAGATTACCAAATAATCATAATATATACCTTAAATTTTATAATTATAATATCCATTTAAATATTATAATACAAGTCTTGCATCTTTCCCTCTCTTTCTTGCATGGAACTTGGATCCTCAAGATCTTGCATGGAACTTTTCTTTTGCTTCTTTTATTTTTATTCACTTTGGTCCACAATGAGGCCCATCTTTAACATTGAAGAAAAGTTGACTAGGTTATCATGATGAGACAGGAGTTTCAAATTCTTCGTATCAAATCAAAATCGATCGTTGAGCCTTCATGTGTAACAAAAGTTAGAAGTATGTACGTTCCAATGTCTTAATTTAGTAGTTGAGATGGTTCTCGCCATTATGAGGTTCACGATAGTCGTATTTGTACAGTATTGTTGTATCTTGAGAGTTGTGAGTATTTTTAGAGTCGGCCTAGAATGGAGTCATTGCTCGGGAGAAGGCCCGTGAGGATGAACGAGTCCATGGAATGGGTGAAAGGCAGCCTACCTAGTAAAGACACAACCTCTAAAGTTTCTCGAGTTTTTCGCTTAGGGAAGCAATACAAATAGAGTGATTCTTGAGGCAGAAGGTAACTACTGGAATTACAAACTCGAACGTGAGAGGTGATCCGAGGAAATTTACCTTCCCCATTCCAATAAAAAGTGATTCGATAAACATGCAGGCTTTTTCTAGCCAAAACTTGAGCCTAAAAGCTTGAGTGCGCTTGGCCCAAGGACAATCACTGGCCCAACCTAATAATACTAGACTCAAGCCAACAAAAAGTGGCCTGATAGACACATTTTTATTCGATCGTTGGTCTATTTGTCTACTCCGACCTGCACAGTATATGATAAACGGGACAAAGACAAGAGCAGTTTCGGGTTCAAGAATTAAGGGAATGTGCTTCAAACCCGCTCCGCTGCCACCATTAGTACTCGAGAAAGCAACAACCTAGTTAGGTACAAGAAATCACTTCCTAAAAATGAGCATACGAGTTCATATTATAGTTAGCAATTTGGACCAGAAACCCGGCCTGTCTTCCTGTGGGTTCGGGTCGCATAAAATGAATCTGGTTAATTTTGAGGTTGTGGCAAGTTAACAGCAGGAAAATTGCCGGCAACCCAACTCGCGGCTCAAAACACACTACTTGTATGTCGGGTTTGGGTTAGGCATATTCAACCAGAACCCGGGAAACCCGATCTGAAACACGAATGGATAGCTCTAATTCATAATATGGATGCGTCATATGAAAGAGCTGCTACAAAATGGAAGGTCCAAATCCTACTATGAACACAACATACGACATATGGAAGATGCAAACTAATTAAATCAGCTACCAGTCTCAAAAATGCAATACCAAAACAAGTTTTTAGGAAACGGCATATTTGTGTATCGTAATCCCAACCTTTCATTTATCTCGGTACCTTAACTGCTCGCTTGAATCAACCATCAAAGTACTTGAGTGATGCCTTCCCGACAAGTTTAAGAACTGAGAAACATTACTCGTCTTCTTCGAAGTCCAATAGGAAATCATTCAAATTCTCCGAAACATCTACGGCCTCGTCCAGAGCCATGTTATCCTTTTTGGGTTTTTTCGCTTTACCCTGAAAATTACAAAGGACAAAATAGTATACTTATTGCTAATGATTCAGAATATTGCTACTACTGCTATATTTCCTTGAAACAGAATGCATTATAATCTGAGAATCATTTGCTGCTAAGCCAGTTTTCTAGCAGCATGCAACTAGTTTTAGCTGTCAAAACGTGCTGCAACGGCAATCATGATCTTGTTCCATTCAATATTATGTATCCAATCTTTAATATGAAATGTGGATCGTGTACGGGGTAATGTTCATCACAAGCAATTAACCATATAAATAAAGAAAAGCCCACAATTGAACAAGGAGATATATTTATGATTGACGAAAAAGCATAATCACCTTTGATTTGCGGAGTTCTGGAGTAGTTTTCAGATCGCTCCAATCGTCTGTAAGTTTCTCATCTTCACTCTCAGCCCCAGAATTGACCTCGGTATCATCAGCATCACTATCATCACTATCATCTCCTACCTGCGGCAAACAAAGTGTCAAAAGCATAAACTGTGTAGGGCTGACAATTTGGGTCATGATACATGACTTGACACAAGCACACCACAAATGTAAGGATTTGGATTCAGCTTAATCGTGTTCATGCCAAACCCACTTTACTCACTTGGTATTTTGATTAAACGAGTCGTGTAAACCATTAAATAACCCATCCATTTGAAGATAGAATTGTTTTCGATAAAAAGAAGAAGATAAAATTATAATTTTATAATTTTTCTGAACATATAATGTAAAAATTACCCATATAAATTAAATGGGTCAAAGATTTTGGGTCATTTTGAGTCAACTCGAACCCATTTATTTCAACGTTTTGGGTGATGTCATGTAACCCAATTACTTAAACCGGATGAGTGTGTTGTGTCGTGTCACTCATAAATAGGTCATGTTCACTTGTAGCTCAACCCATTTAATACTGGGGTCGTGTTCTGGTTGACTCATTTAATAGAATACTGAACTTTCAACACACCATGAACACATCCCACTAACACGAATTGCCGATCCTAATACCTTCAGTCAAAGATGCAGCCTAGGAAAATTCGGAAGTATACAGTACTGAGGATATAAATGCTATGAGAATCTGGAATTCTCAGTGAAATAGAAAATAGAACATTGACAAGGCAAGAAAACTCACCTCTGTTTCACCAATGTCAACCACAACATTGTCAGCCTCAGCATTGGCCTCGGTATCATCATCATCATCATCATCACTATCATCTCCTTCATCCTACGGCAATGAAGGTCAAAAGCATATACCGTAAGTCAAAGAAGAAGCATCGGAAAATCAGGTGTGCGGTATTGAGGAAAAAATGCTAAGAGGATCAGGAATTTCGGTGACAGATAGAAAATAGAATATTGACGAGGCAAGAAAACTCACATCCTTTTCACCAATGTCAACAGCATTGACCATAGCGATAGCGTCATCATCATCATCATCATCATCAGATTCCTGATTTTTTCAGAAGAGATTCAGTAATCAAAATCATAAATAACCAATTGCAGGAACCAATAAGTACTATAAGGTTCCTTCTAGTGAAAAATAAAGGATTTTGTATCTAAATTTTCTGTCTCACTGAACTACTAGAGCAATCTCATCCCAAGCGTCAAATCAACACAAGTAGAAAGTTGCGCCAGGAAACTATCTACTTCAGTACTACTAATCTATTAAAGCAAGTTTCTTCTTGAAAAGTAGTTGCCATACAACAGAATGATATGAAAATAATGAAATCGTATCATACATATACAAATATAAAAAATAGGACATTTAGCTGCAATTAAAATCAAAAGACAAACTATAAATTTCATGGAAAGAATAATTGTTACTTCATTACCTCAGGTTCTAGAAGCTTCTGCCTTTCTAGCATTTCTTTAAGCGCTTCTCTTGAAATCATAAGGCCTTTCTGATCATAGGAAGGGAAGATATGACTGAAGTCAGCACCTAACGGTTAACATATGTTCCATTTATTTATTGCAAGATGTTATAACTTAAAAAAAAAAAGGGTTATATTTTCTAATAATGCTTAAACACAATACAATTACAATCTAGGGAGGCTTAACGCCTTTCAGAAAACCTGTCATTTGTGTCTAAAATCTAAATGCACAGTTTTTAGTTGATTCTGCATTTGTATGTAGAGCTAACCTCCATAAAAAAGTGCACTGGATTGATTACTGGCTCCATGAAGTCCGGACCCCTGTAATCAGTGACTTCATTTGGATCCCGAATGTAATTGATAGTTGGGTAAACTGGATCTCCACCCCATACTGCAAAGGTGAAAAAAATTGTCAACTCGAATTTCACTAGTAATATTTTTTTAAACTAATAATAAGATGAGACAATTTTTACAGAAACAAGAAAACATATATGAAGCCACATTATCGGATCCAAATAACCGCAAATGGTCAGTGAGGTGAGTGTAAAGCAACAACAACCAAGCCATTTCCTCCAACAATGTTGGGATCGGCTACACGAATCCTTTAGTAGACTCTTTAAGGTCCTATGTTCGTATCCTATCTAATAATATCTCCTTTGTTAGTCAATAATTATTGTATTTCCTTACTACTTTTAATGTTAACTTAGGCATGGCCGTACCTCTATTAGTTTCTCCTAACAGAATTAGAGGTGAGATGAGTATGATAAGTATAGTTTCTAAACCTAAGTCAATAACTGAGAGCAAAAGGCACCGCTTAAATGACCACTGGTGTACTAAAGTAATAATATATCCACACCAAATTTAAAATTTAAAAAAAAAAAAAAAAAACTACCTCGGTCCCAAAATGTGTCATGTTTCTCTTACATTTTTGTAACAATGAGTGACCTCTTTCCTTTTAGGAATTTAGCTATGAATGAATTACCATTATTATCCTTATAATAAGTTGGTAAGTATCCCTTGAGTTTGTCCACGAGTATACATGAGGAAATGTACAACACTAACTTCTCCTAAATTCTTCATAGAAAGAAAACCAAGGCACTCATTTTGGGACGGAGAGAATACAAAACTTTTTTTCCCATTCGCATAGGTATAGAGCTTAATATTTAAGAAAAGAGGCTGAGAACAAATGAAATGCAATAAATAATGAACGAACTTATCGGCTTTCAAGTAGATACTTTGCTTTATTTGATCCTCTCGCATACGCATTGCTAAAGGATCCCTAGGGAGACGAATATCTGTTCCCTTCATTATGTGATATTCACGAGTTGTTTGGCAGCAGAACATGTCATGTAGTTGACGAGTTTCATCTTCACCAGTTTCTTCGTAGTGTTTCTGAACAGCTTCACGTGAAGTATCCCTCTTCCATGCTTGAACCCATTCTGAATAGTATGCTATGGGGCCTATTCTTTTCAATCTCTCCCGTTCAGCTTGAAGCCTAAGAATAAGAAAAAAAATCAAAGTGTTGAAGTCCATAATTTCTGTTTTAATACCGTAGAAGTTCATTAAGCTTTTGCAATCAGCAAATGTAGCTGCATAAAATAAGTCCTTATGAAGAAAAGGAAAATAAAATAAAATCAGGTTGTAAGTTTCAATGCCTATCTTGTCCCGGTTCAAATCCGGTCCAGACTGAATAATTTTGTTATTTAAAATTTAAATTTATTCTCTGTGAAACATATTCTATATTATATTTACTTTTATACAATACACTCCAATATTACACACCCATTTAACTCAAATAAGATATTTTACCTAATTTTTCTCTATAGAAAAGTTTAATATTTTTAATTAAATTCGGTCCAAAACCAGTCCAGTCCATGTATTTCGGGTCTGATCCTAGACCAGAATATCACTTATCTGGCCTTCAATTCGATTCAGGATCGATGCACACCACTTTTTCAACTGATAATGAAGCTTGGATGAAACCAAACTGACTAATGCCAAAGAATCAGCAAATAGGATTGAACTTGTGAATACTCCCGAAATAGAGATACCAACAACCCCTTTTCCATTAACCATTTAAAATGGTCCCCACATGATATATCCTGAATGTAACCAAATAAGAAAAAAATCAATCAAGCATATACCAGCAACGACACGTCGATACCCCTAAAACTTCTTTGATAAGCGTGACGGCACAAGAGAACTGCATGACAACTCGAATTGGTTCCAACTCTATCTTCTAAAAAATGTAGTTATTTTTCTTTACAATCTTTTCTCAATATCTGCTTAGGCAACTTCATTTATGTTTTACACCATAGAGAAAGGAACAGGAACATGCTTATGGAAAAACACATACGGAAAGAAAAAAGAAAAATAAAAAGTACTCTTGCTATTCGGTTTCCAATAGTGTCAGGACTCAGTTCTCTCAATTAGATCTTTCGTTTTGTTTGTTCCCAAAGTTGACTAATTTTTACAAATTTGCATGGATGATTAGTGAATCACATATAATTACTGACTATTGTAAAATACCAATCTAGTTGAATGATCATTGCAATTTTAAACAAATAGTAGCAGTGGATTTGCCTTAAACAGTATCAGCAAAGTATATCTAAGCCGTTTATAGTCCCTCCTTCTATTGCTACCCTAAAACTTGGAATGTCTCAGATTATATCTTTGTTACTCGAGTTCTGGTCCATGCGCTAGTCTTTATGTGATTTGTTAGGCTAATTTGGTCATGACATAGAGTAATGGGGATAAGTCGAAAAAGTTTATTTTATTTTTTTCCAGTCCAGCTATTCATGACTGGTTACTGATTGAATTTATAGAACTAAACTAAGGAGTTGCTCTTAGTGATGGGATACTAGTATGATTACTATATTTAGTTTTCAAGGCGTAAATAAGGAGGAACCCAAGGCGGAAAACACGAGAGGAGTAGCAGCAAACCCCAGAAGGAGCAGAAACTTGAGTTCTCGCGAGCCAGAATAGGAAATCAAGTGTTAGGGTTTTTCCCTAAAAAAAATTAAGAGGGCCCTTTCTGGTCTTTAAGAAATAAAAGAAATCATACAAGTTATTCTTTGTACAAAGATATAATGTTAATGAATTTTATAGGTCTAATACTATTACGGAATAGAAAAATCTACCCGAAATAAAAAAAGGTTATATCGATACTGATTGGGATTTCTTTCTTTAAAATCTAAGTTTTTCTAAAAAGTATACTCTGTAATCGTTTCTAGTTAACCAATTATACTAGCCAAAAGCTTGCCTAAATGGAGTAGTTTACTTACAATTACTTTCTAAGTCTTTCTAAATCCCTCAGTTTTCTTAGTTTCTAAGAGGTACTGTTGACAGTCTTATATAAGATACAATAACTTAATAGCAAAATAGCTATTGTTCTGTATTCAGAGTTCTTCTTAAAAAAGGGATATATAATTACTGATTAATCTTGTTTAGTCTTTTTTTTTTCTTACCTTATACCGGGTTCGTTTAAATTACTAATTATAGAGGTAGTAAATTATTTAGAAGTAACTTATTGGAGCAAGAAAGCAGTATAAGGATTCCCTTTAAGCGTTGCTTATGTACTTATATACTATATAAGACAAGAAACAAATACTCTTGTCTTGTTTAAACACTCCTAAAAAAGGGCACTCGTATACAGTCTATTTATTAAAAACCGCACGGAAACCTCTATTCTGATTAAGAAAGTTGTTACACTTTACTCTATATTTAACCTATACTACTTAAACTTAAAAAGAATGCGGCTCTGATTACTTAAACTGACTGAGGAGACTCTCAAAATTCCTTAACTACAATAAGCAACTTACCTTTCCACACCTAACTCTTAAACTCGTAACTATTACAAGATAAATATAGAATGGAGGAGAAGATTGCTGAAATAACCTAACGAATGACTAAGTCCTTATTATACAAAGATATATAAGTAGACGGAAAATAGAAAATTTTGTTAATTAAAAGTATTGATTAATCTACCCAACCAGAGTAACTTTTAAAGGTTCAAGTTTTGGGATTGCAACAAAGATCTAATTGTAATCTCCTCTAAGGAGCTGCTTGTTAAGCTATCATTTAGAAGCGTTCCTATCTATACTCTGAGATACCCCAAAAATACTAATAATTAAACTGGCTCAAACTACCTTTTACGAATTGAATAGTCCGCTTTCATGGAATATATTTACTTATAAAAGGGTTCTTTTGTAAGATCTTTAAGAGACATAAATGAGGTTATTACCAGAATATAAATATACAAGCAAGCTTAGAAAAACATGTAGGTAAATAAGTAAATAAGAATAAGGGCTTCCTTGAAATGGCAAGTACGTAAACCTCGGTACCCTTGAGAGCCGGGATCGTCTGAGTTCTATAAAGAGACAAGTTATAAGTCCTCCGAAAGAAAAGGTGCTATAGTGTATAAAAGTTCAGGAATTGGACAACAAAGCCTAGAAATTTAGAGTGTAACCTTTATGCTTATTAAACGAAGTGGGAAGTCTTAAATATTGGTGAAAGAGTTTAGTAAATTTATACTATAGGTAGTCGGTTATGTAAACAAAAGAAAAGACCTGTGTAAAGTAAAAATCTATATTTCATTCTTGCTTTGAGCGAGCTCATTAATAATTCTGTTTGAATACTGAACTTGATATCGTTCGTAATTTACCGGCCTTATAGTAGTTATACCCTTGTTTTAACTGAAAAGAAATAGAAGAGCTCCTTTTTATGCTTTGTCCCTTGAAACTAACTAAAGAGTCCTTATTCATAAGTCAATCCCTACAACCAATTAAGTAACTCGAGTTCAAATAAACAAATGCTTTATATCTTTAGTTTGAAAGGCCAGGGGTAAGTAACTATAGACATAACGAGCCAAGGTTCTTTTGAAGTCATCAGAATCACTTAAGTACATATAAATGAATTCTTTACAATATCTATATCTGGCGTACAGTATTTTTCTATTATCTGGACGAATGCGGGCAAGAATCTCTAACTTAATATCAAGCAAAGTTTTAACTATTTAGAAAGGTAATGGTTCAAATCCATTAGCTAGTTATTTGCTGTCTTTACTAAACTAAAGCATTTCTGCTCTTTTTATTGTGGAGATACTCCTTCAGTGTTTTACTTTATTTAGGATAATAAATAGACACCCAGTTTTTAGTATATATAGTTTTTAGGCTATAGAACACCGGTCGACTCCTATATCAGTGATATAAAACTTATAAGAATAACTAGGCATTAGGACAGAGTATTGGTTTTTATTTGAGGACGGATCCAGTAAAATCAACTTATGTAAAATTTTGAAATAGATACAAAGATCTAAACAAGGGGATTCCCTTCAAAAAGCCCGCATTCTCAAAGATAGCCCTTAAAATCCTATATTTATAAGCACAAGTAATCTTGTAAGAAAAGGAGGAGAACAAACTTCCTTATAAAAAAAAAAAAAACTCGATTACAATTAATGGAAAGTTCAGTTAAAGAGGTACCCTTGAAAACATTTAGAGGAATCTCAGAATAATAACAGTCAACTTAATACTATCTTTTTATAAGTATGAGTCTATATAAAGAAAGTAAAGGATCTCCTTAATCATCCAATCATTACACTAAGAAGAGCCTAAACTCGACCTTGAAGCTTTAATTCATCCTCCTAATTCTGGAAAGTGGGTGTCTTTTCTCTATAGAGTATGGCCTTTAAAATCGTTTTCGAACTTTATTTGAGTTACTTCACCTGAAAAAAGCTTAGACATTCTATTGAATATTTTCTTAACAGCAGCAGTATTGGACATTCCTCTATGTTATGTTATTCATACTACGCGAGTAACCTAACTCTAAGCTTTCTATTAGTTTCTTAATAGAGTTCTAGTTTGATCTAGTTTCGTGGGTAACTGGTTTAGAACGGACCGGTGACCGTGTAAGTAGCTACAAGGATACGCGGAAGATTTAGTAATTTTTAACAGTATCCAATAAAAACACGGGGAAGTCTTGTCTTAATCTTAGGGTTGAATCAATTCATTTTTATACAAGAAGGTGAGAACAATAGGACGGATACGTAATGTATGGAGGAGTGCCGTTAAAAAAGTTTATAGAAGCCTAGATACTTATGTCCCCTGAATACAACACTGAGGTTAGGTACAGCATATAAAAAACCTCCTCCACAGGGGTATCCATAAATTTTTCGGAATTGTCCGGTATTTATAATAGGCAACAACAATTTCCCGGTATACCATAATAATCCACATGGGTGCATATAAAACCGTATTCAAGAAACAAGACAGACTTTAATTAACTAAACTAGTTACAAGTATGCCTATTTTTAATACCAATTTTACAGGCATACCAAAATACACAGTAGATCCGGAAGTTACTCTTATTTGTGC
>JAYMTE010000853.1:0-15442 GCA_036897545.1 Pelargonium fulgidum
AAACGAAATGTATAACATTGATGAAAACGTGTGATCATCAAATTACACACAAAAACATAGTACTACATAATTTAACATTGATTTTCAATTAACAAAATGTTACAATCTCATTTTTAATCATATTGACAATAGTAACTATTAGAAATTTTTACTTCCGTGCATTAAAAAGTAGTTTATGAGAAACTTACTAATATCCAATGGCTCAAGAACATGTAAAAGCCTTTTTGTCCTGTTAATATCCCAACGTAAGTAATAAATATGACACATGTATTATCTCCAAGGCGATGCACGTGGTGTGCTCATTGACAATAATTTAGCAATACATAATTTTGTCAATGTCATGACGCTAATTCATATTCTATTGAATAGTTGATATTATATATGCTAACGCTGAAAAAATAAAATCTTAAAAATGATATATTTATGGTACAAATTAAATTGTAATATAGCTATTATGTATCTTTCTATTTTCACAAAGTCAAGTTTTATTTAGGATTGTTTTTTTTATTGTTTCGAATTACTTTATTTAGTGAACTAAAATATTTTGATTTCTCATCGTAATATATTATTATTGCAAAGTTCTACAACAAAAAGTATAACACTAATAAAACTTAAGAAAATTTATATGAGTTTCATAAAAAAAATTATAATATATTTTCTGATATTATTTAAGGACGCAACACACGAAAATATTATCTGACTTATTTATAAAATTTCACTGACATGTTTTCGTTATGTATACCAATAACTTTTAATATTTTATTTGCTGCAGGGTAATATGTCTATAACATATTTTTGTATTGTAATTAAATTATTTTATCATTAATTGAATTTGATCTATAATACAAATTTGAAAGATGAAAAAAGAAAATACTCCAGTTAATAACGTCTGGTATTGTCTTAAGAATGGATCCTGGAGGATGTTGAGCATAAACATGAGGCATTACATTATATATTTTCTCTTTCGGCCCATATGATTATAATTGGGCCCGCCCAACACGATCATATATCTTGACGATTAACGTATACAGAAGCACAACTGTGCACACGATAGTAAACGATCGTGGCCGCTGGTCTGGCGCATTTGTACACAGAGCTAAGATGAGAAACAGATCGTCCAGTTTCTGATTCAAAACCCTAGAACACAACAGACCAAGCAAAAGCACAGCAGCTTGAGCTTGAAGAAGAAGAAGAAGAAGAAGAAGAAGAAGAAGAAGAAGCATTTTTAGGGTTTTATATTTAGACTATCCGATTCCTAGTCGAGGATTTCGATTCCACTGCGTCTCCAAATCGCAATTCAATCATGTCGAAGAGGAAATTCGGATTCGAAGGATTCGGCATAAACCGACAGGCAACGTACAACTTCGAGCGATCCCAAGCTCCTCAGCGGATTTACGTTCCTCCTTCATCGCGCACGCAGAGCCACGACAACTTCGAAGACACCGACCTCGACAACATCGAGTACGAGGACAATGATGGTGCTGCGGACGCCGGAAACGAAGGTGGCGATGGAGATAACGCCGGAGGAGACGACGAAATCGACCCTCTCGATGCGTTCATGGAGGGAATTCACCAGGAGATGAAGGCTGCGCCGCCGCCTAAGCAGAAGGAGAAGGCGGAGAAGTATAGGGACGACGAGGACGATGATCCCATGGAGAGTTTCTTGAGGGCGAAGAAGGATGTAGGATTGGCCTTGGCAGCGGATGCGCTGCGGGCTGGTTATGATTCGGATGAGGAGGTTTATGCGGCTGCTAAAGCCATCGACGCTGGGATGGTGGAGTATGATTCAGATGATAATCCGGTGCTGCTGGACAAGAAGAAGATTGAGCCAATTCCGGCTCTTGATCACAGTTCCATTGACTATGAGCCCTTCAATAAGGATTTTTATGAGGAGAAGGCTTCAATTTCAGGTAAATTATGTTGTTTGATGAAAATAATCAGGCTATATGGAGCATGGTTGATTATGCTAGAATGTTGAACTGAAACGCTTAGATAATTTCCCAGAATGTGATACTACAAATTAGTTGGCTGCTCAAGCATTACCTTAAACTATTATATCATTCCTGGGATAGAACTAAGAACTTAAATAATATAGTCTATATCGATCCAAATGTTTGTATGCATGAATAATCAGGGAGAAGTTGGAACCCATTATGATGGTGCTTGGTGCATAATATATTTGATGTCTTCAACAATATACTAAATACAATTTATGACGATCCTTAAAATGAAATTGTGGGTTTGGTAGGTTGTGCTACCCTGACTCTGTTATAACTTATAAAACTGTGCCTTAAATTTTGTTGCATGATTTATTTATTTATTATTATTATTATTATTATCTAAAGTCATGATCTGGTGTGTTATTTTCTCAGGGATGTCAGAGCAGGACATTGCTGAATATCGGAGAAGCTTGGCTATCCGTGTTTCAGGATTTGATGTTCCAAGGCCTGTCAAGACATTTGAAGAATGTGGTTTTTCCACCCAACTAATGAATGCTATTTCAAAACAAGGATATGAAAAGCCTACATCAATTCAGTGTCAAGCTTTACCTATTGTGCTTTCAGGGAGAGATATTATTGGTATAGCAAAAACTGGTTCTGGAAAGACTGCTGCTTTTGTGCTTCCTATGATAGTTCATATTATGGATCAGCCTGAACTTGAAAAAGAAGAAGGGCCTATTGGGGTTATTTGTGCGCCTACTAGAGAACTAGCGCATCAGATATATTTGGAAACCAAGAAATTTGCCAAGTCTCATGGAATACGTGTTTCTGCTGTCTATGGTGGAATGTCCAAGCTCGATCAGTTCAAAGAACTCAAGGCAGGCTGTGAGATAGTTATTGCCACTCCAGGGAGGTTGATTGACATGCTAAAAATGAAGGCCTTGACAATGACAAGAGCAACTTACTTGGTACTCGATGAGGCTGATCGGATGTTTGACCTTGGATTTGAGCCACAAATAAGGTCTATTGTTGGACAGATCAGGCCAGACCGCCAAACATTACTCTTCTCTGCAACAATGCCCCGCAGAGTTGAAAAGTTAGCGAGGGAGACCCTTAGTGATCCAGTAAGAGTTATAGTTGGGGAGGTGGGAATGGCCAATGAAGATATTACTCAGGTTGTTCAGGTGATTCCTTCTGATGCAGAGAAGATGCCTTGGCTTCTTGAGAGGCTTCCTGGAATGATTGATGAAGGTGATGTTCTAGTGTTTGGCTCAAAAAAAGCCACAGTGGATGAAATTGAATTACAATTGAGTCAGAAAGGGTTTAAAGTTGCATCACTTCACGGTGACAAAGACCAAGCCTCTCGGATGGATACCCTACAAAAATTTAAATCTGGCGTCTATCACGTGCTTATTGCTACTGATGTTGCTGCTCGTGGTCTTGATATAAAGTCAATAAAGTCAGTGGTTAATTTTGATATTGCAAGGGATATGGACATGCATGTCCATCGGATTGGTAGAACAGGTCGCGCTGGTGATAAGGATGGGATTGCCTACACTCTTATTACACAGAAAGAGGCACGGTTTGCCGGTGAATTGATCAACAGTTTGGTAGCTGCTGGTCAAAATGTGCCCACGGAACTAATGGATCTTGCTATGAAGGTAATTTTGCATATCATGCGCTCTTTTAGAAATGCACATCACTATAATTGTTCTGGATGGCAAAATCATATATCTGGCACTTACCCTGCTAATTTTGTTTCTCATTATATATATTGTTACAGTCCTAAGATTTCACTCAGAAGCTTTTTAATTATTGAGTGACATTTACCCTTGTAAATCATTAGGACGGGAGATTCAGGTCCAAACGTGATGCAAGAAAAGGAGGTACGATTTGCTGTTTTATATTAAAATGTTCCATGTCATTGGTTCCTCCAGGGGAATTTTTAGGTGTAGGAATATGACATAGAGTGTTAGGGTATTGCAAAATCTGTCAGGAAGCTAGCTTTTTGATATAAACTAGCTTCTTTGAACATTTATCTTAATTATTTATCCTTTGCAGGTGGGAAAAAGGGTAAAGGGAGGGGTGGTGGTGGCAGCGGTCGTGGTGTGCGTGGAGTCGATTTTGGTTTGGGTATTGGTTACAATGCAGAAGGCGGTAATATGTCGTCTCCGAGTGTTCCAAGTCGTTCTTCTGCTGTTAATTCTCTTAAAACAGGAATGATGACACAATTCAAGAGTAGTTTCGTCGCTGCCTCGTCAACTCCACAGAATCAGGCCTTCAATAATAGTTCAACTACACCTGCCAGCAGCAGACCTGTTTTACGTGGCTTTGTATCTGGTGGCTCAATAGGTGGGGATGTACATGCCGCTCAGAGAACAAGTTATGCTCCTCCTCCTCCTGGAGGAAATGTGGCTGGACAAAATCCTTCGGAGAACGTTACTCGCAAGAACTCAGAAAGGTTCCTCAACAGAACTTGCATAAATGTTCAGTAGTAATTTATTATGTTTTGGTATTTGCTCTGTTGCTGATTGAGTTCATTGTTCTTGTTTTTGCAGTTCAAGAGATAGGCCACGGGTAAGGAGAAGGCCCTCGGGTTGGGACCGATAGTAAGTCTTGAATGTCAATGCTCTAAGCATACATTGAAAACTTCCATCCTTTTCTCTTGAAACCATATTGTTTGTATTTTTATTTGTGCTTAGTATGTTTCATTTCCCTGCTTTTAGTTAGCCCCTCATGTACAATTTTTGTCCTCTTCTTTTTCTCTTCGTCAAGGGAAGATACATTTGTAGCATATGAATCAACAGGATGAAATCTTTTTGAACATTTGTATTGTTTTTTTCTATGAAAATTATATCCAAAGAACAAAATATTTGAGACGCCGGTTCATGAGCCATATACTATGTCATTAGATATACTTACAGAAACCTGGGTTTCGATAATCTAGCGTTCATGTCTGGATCCATACGCACTAATTTCCTCTCTTCTCAGTAATGTACAAATAGAATGAAAGTAACCAGATGTTTGATATCTGAATAGATACACAATAATTTCCTTAGGCCTTTGGGCATTGCACTATTTCTACACTTCTAGCAGCTTCTCGCCGTCGAGTTGCATAAGAGCATATATCCAAACAAGGCTCCTTGAGGGAATTATCATGTTGGGGTAGTGGAGGAAGGACACCAAACTTGAACTGCCATACATCACATACAAAAAAAAAAATAACTTTTGTCAAACTTAGAGGCCAAACCTCATTTTATACATTGAAAGTAGGTTCGACTTAAAAAATAAATTGTAACTTTGGTGGAGAACAGGAAACTGATCCCAATATGCATGCAACTAAAAGGAACTTTGGTGGAGAGCAGGAAACCGATCCCAATATGCATGCAACTAAAAGGAACATGAGTAGAGATCATTGTTTCAAATTTCATTAGTCGGGTGAGGTGTGATTTTGGATTAAAAGCGGAGTGCTGTTCCCCGAGCTCAACTGATATATAGTTAAAACGAAAAAAGGAACTTGAGTACTTGACACAATCAACTTCTCAATATATGCCTCCTGTGTCCACGGGATCAAATTCCAGAATGAAATTTGGGACTATAACTTTTTCAGATAATGTCTGACTTGCTAATGCAAGTGTTGGAGTAAGGAGGCATTTAGGGAATGTAAACGGATGATAAAATACTGCTATTGTTGGCAGGCAATTTTCAACGTGGCTTGAATCTTTTTAGTTATGATTGGAAATAACTCTCCAAATTACGTAAGAACTCAATTCTTATAACCTTAATTTTAACAACTTTTGCCACCCGTGATCTTCAAACCGAACAGAGGTGTTCATAGGAAACAAGCAGTAGTGGCAACAAGGCAAGGTGAGAAGTACAATGGTGACTTGCACACGACTTGTAAGTTCTTTTGTCATATCTTTGTTAGTGAAAAAAAGGGACTTTCCAAAGAAAGAGGTATCAGGATTCATGATTACCTGGCAGCTATAATCAGTGAAGTTTGGTTCCATTAGCAAAGGAACACCCATGTCATCCATGAAGAATTCCTGTGAAAGCGAAGACATGCAAACATAAAATACAAGAAATACCAGCAGACCATATGAAATATGTTAAAAAGCTTGTATACACTTTGAGCACTATTAACCTGTGTTGGAAGTTTACAGGTATTGATACATATTCCTACACATTTGCTTTCCTCCAAGTACTTGCATCTTTCTACAAATACCTAGAGAACAATCAAACATATAGATTTAAGTAGATAGCGCTTGAGGGGACATAAAGGACAATGCTATAAGAATAGATACGAGGGACTCCCTCGGCCCAAAATGAATATTTTGTTTCTATTGCATTTTTGTCCTAAAACAAGAATCATCTTTCCTTTTTCAAGGTATTAGTTATTCATGAATTATCAGTTACAAAACATAACACATGTTCATGGGGGATAATGTACAACATTAACTTCTCCTAAATTTTTCTCAAAACAGAAGATATGACACTTATTTTAGGACAAAAAAATGTAAAACTTAAATAATTACCCCGCTTTCACATGAAGTTCCATCAGCAAGATCGACAGAATTCACCTTGCATGGACCCATAAGCCATTGGCACGTAAGTGCAGTCACCCTTGCTTTCAAAACCAAGTAAACGCCTCAGGAATATCAAAATATGCATCAAAAAACAAAAACTAATTCTAAACATCCACACAGAACTCACTCACCAACCATCATAGCAGCTAGTTTTCCTTCTCCTATAGGCGCTATGAGAAGTTTATACAACTCTAGCAGGTATGGAGGAAACAGCGATCTCAATATCCGAACCTGTCATCGCCACAAATTCATATACAATTCATTTTCTGAACAAAAACCTAAATCTAGGCAATTATGCAAGCGAAAAAGCTACAAGCTAGATATATACAGCAGCATCCTTAGTATCGGAATTGGTCTTGCCCTTCATCATTAGACGGTTGGCTACTTCAATCAAACCCTCATATCCAGCCTTATTCGAATCCCATCCAATTTCCTGTTAGCTCTTGTTATTGAAATCACTATAGATTTGATAAATAACACAAATCTTCCAACTCGAAATATCAATTTTCGCTGGAGATTGCAAATTGTAACCTGAGATTATGTATAGAATTGAATCGAAACTCACCTGGACCATTTTGTTCCGAAACAAATTGAGGAACAGATCATCGAGTACTCCAGGCTTGTATTCGATTTGTGGAGTCGAATCTGCAGAAGATTTAAGCTGAAACGGAAACATTTATGTAAATAGTACTAAAGTTGAATTTTGATAAATCATAATAAATAGAACAGTAACTGGAAGAGAGGTGCGGAGAGAAAGATGAGAGAAGGATCAAACTGGTTCAGATTGAAGAGAAGAGCACGAGATGGAAAAGCTTCTGAGGATACGGCGATGGTGAGGCTTTAGAACAGAGTCAGACACGCAGAGAAGACGAGATGGTGACGGTGACGGTGACGGAGACGAAGACGGAAGAGCAACAGCGACCAGAGCCACTGCCTTCATCTCACTAGCGAGTAGCGACCACTCGCTACCTTTAGTCGGAGAAGATTTTGCTGCCTCTGGATTTAGAAATCGATAATATATACGCAAAAGCGAAAACAGTGGGAAAATGTTCGTAATAAGGTGGTAGCCAAACGATGCGTTTCATTATTTAACATTCCAAATCCAATTTCTACCGATTTCAATTATTTTTATTATTAAAAGAGACCGTCTAAATTGTAGGAGATGATTATAGTGTCTTCTAACTTAATTATTCAGGCTGATAGCAAAGATTTTAGTGCATTCAGTTTGATTATTCAAAATGTTTTAATCATTGTGAGAACCGGGTAGTCCACAAGTTTGTTAGATTTTCGATATTTTGGTCAGACTTGTTTAGGTGAATTGATTTTAAATCCCCAGATTTATATTACCTTAGTTATCGGTTGATTTGGAATGATAAATCATTAGTCTTTTGATTTAAAAAAATAAAAAAAGAGTGACCGAGTCCAACTGGATAATTAGTGATTGAGACTCCGAGTAACAAATGAAAGGCAACTAGTTAAGAAAATATTAATACTAGTATTGTACATTTTTGTTGAAGTTTTAGATCAGCCTATTAATAGTTATAATTTAATTAAGTCACAAAAAAAGGACGGTTATGAGATGATTGGAGTGAGTACGAATGTTAAATTGCTACGTTTCGTGCATCAAAATTGGCCAGTGAGAGCAAATCTCCACGTATTTACTCAATCATAAACTGAATACAAAATTTCTCACAAGACAAAACTGCACTCACTCTCTTCATCTTCTAACATGATAAATTGATAATACATGAACAAGATGGTATAAAAATATTCAAAAACAGAAATCAGTTCACATGAACTCTAAATCTTCTTTCTGTTGCTCCAAAACAATGGTGGCTAGAGCAAGTCTATATGCCGAAGATCTCAGATTCCTAACCAAGACATATATCTCTTTCCTCCTTTGCTTCACAGGGAATTCATTCCATTGATCCTGCCTAAGACGAGCGAGAAATGTTGCCTCGCAAAATGCTTGAGCTCCTGCCTTCTTGCTGTGCACGTAGATCAATACTAAATTCAATATCATTCCGAGACAAAAGAAAACAATTGAAATGCAACAAATTTGTGCACTAACCTTCCTCGAACACATCCCGTAGTGACGAAGCCAATTGGCCACCTATGAGCTTCTCTGGCAACAGGATCCTCTGGTACTTGGAGTTCCCACTTCCCATCAGGTTGCTCTTTGAAATATGATCTTGCTGAAGACTCGGACATTTGAAGTTTACTGGAGTTGTTTTCTGACCTGCAACATGTGTAACAGACATTCAATAAAACACGTGATCATTTTCACACACAAAAAATGAAGAGATTTTCGTAGACAGAAATCCGACATGGTTTCAATTACGACTACGAAAGTAAGAAAATATAATGTATTGATAAGAACTAAGGATTGTCAAGCAAAGAAATGAGAAATCATCCTAGAGGGTAAGAAATTTTGACAATTAAATACCTGGAAGATATATCACTAAGTTTAGGTGCACAAACAACAGCCCCCTCTTCAAAAACACCTTTGCTGTGGGCATGGAGAACAACTCGAAGGAAACATAGCTTGTGGTCATATTTAATTTGAGCAATTCCATGTTGGCTCTGACTAAGCTTGAATGCATCATCCATCAACTTCGCAAAACATATCTTCCTATCTGATACCCGAGGGAACAAAAGCAAATGATCACTGTTGATTGTATTCAAGTAAGAAGTTAGCGTGGCTGATGTCCTGGCTACATTTACTTCAAATGCACTACTCTGATAATCAAGCAATCTGATGCCATGATCTCCACCATCTAAAATCGATTTGATATCCTGGGTTTCACACTTGTGCAATAGTGACTGGTTAATGACCATATCTTTGATACACACCTTTTCATTAGAAATGTGAGTATTTTCTGCTTCAGAGTGTCCTTTGTCAATAGTAGACCACACAGTATGCCATGGGGGTAGAAAGGGAACTCTAAAAGGCCGTACAGCTGGAGGACGGAGTTCTGTTCTTTGATCAGAGGCAGCAGCTTCAGTGGCCATAAAGCAAGAGTATGCTTTGCAATCTGGGAAATCCCAGGGAAAATATGGCAACCCTACCTGAAACGAGATATAATTAATATGCAATGCTTGATAGCCTTATTCTCGAGTTGTGCAGTCTTAAAGGTGCACAGAATTACCTCATAAGCAATCCAATGCTTCTCTCTCAAACCTATTGCATGAGCTCCCCTGGAGACAAGAGGAACCCAGAAGGCTCGGACCCAACTTAAGGGGAGCACAACAGACCATCTGAACAATAACAAAAGAAAACCATTGCATAAATAAGATAAATTTCTTTGATAGAATAGTAAATATTTCTAAAAAAACTGGTATAAGTAAATATCAGACTCGGACTGATCTATATTGAGGTGAAAATAAGAACAGAGCATTCATATTATATTGCCTTCTACGTAGAATACTTCAACATTCACGCTGTAATATATTGTTGATCAGTCAATAATGATATTGAAGCAGATGATGAAAATGGGTCAAGAAATAAACAGGACACAACTTCAAATTGAAATTCTTAAGGATTATTCCCAGTACATGACAACAGATTGTTCGTGACTGCCATGTGATCTTAGGATTTCTAGATTCTATTAACATCAACAGAAAGAAAAAAATCAAGAGAAAAGGAGTTACCCAAGTATTGATCCTTTTTTGCCATCATTTTTCAAGAGCAGAATAGGGCATGACCTTGCACACTGCACCTTGGCTGAAGCATTCAGAATCCCAGAATTCTGATCAAGGCAAAAGAAATCCACATTCCTCTGATGCTTTTCAGCACAAAGAACATGCTCTTCCACTGGAGGACATATTCCACTTCTGGCATCCCACAAATCTTTGCTATCATAGATATCATTATTTGCTTCTGGTAGTGACTCAACATTCTTGTCTGAAATCCCAGATGAAGAAGCATGCTCCATAGCTTCATCTTCTGGTACATCGGTGAGCATACTGATAGAATCTGATTCTAGAACATCCCCAATTCCTTTTGGATGGCATGTACGAGGATCTTTGACAGTAAGGGATAAAATTGCACGAGAAGAAACATGCTCTTCACTTTCAAATATGGATTTTTTAACTTGGGAGTCTCCATTAGCCGTTTTAATTGAACATTCAGATGATTGACAAGAATCTTCTGAAATACTGCACAACCAGTCAACAACATTTATTCACCTTTTAGGTTTTGAATTTGATTAAAATTATACTTCTCAGTACCTTACCTAGTGACAGGATGTAATATCTTTCGGAGATGTTGATATGACTTCAATCCCATTACTTCAAGTTTTGCAATTTGACCTTCAAGTGAGAAACAACTAATTGAAGTGCCCTTCTCATCCATCTGAAAGACAAAAGATACTGATAAGATCATCTGATACAAAGTGCTATTTTTCTCTTTCATTCTCCTGACTAATCGGACAGACTATGCCAACAGATATATAAACAGCCCAGGGAAACATTTCACATGACTGTATCCAGTAAGCATCATATATGTGGCACATCAGAAAATAAGAATGTATCTTTCTCATAATATTATACAAGCACTACATGAGGAATACTGTCTCAAATTCAATGTATAAATTGCACAGATTAACTCAAATCAATAGGCCATGCAGACATGAAAAGTGAGAATGTAAGAGTGGGTTATATCTAAAATATATTATTTTCATCATAAGTTATAAGTTAAGTGGTTACAAAGGGTTCACCGAAACAGAAAAATAACAATTATCAGTAATGGGGTCCTAGTCAATATAGTAAAAGTGTATTTTAGGACTTATCACGTGACCTCATATGGGGGGTTCTTAATCCCCATGAAAGAATGATACAGCAAAACACTGCATGATGACAAGAGAAAGAATGTCTACCTCTTTCTCACAAGCAAACTTTAGAGAATTATATCCTTCCTCTATAGCCGAAGCATGTATCCACACCCACACCTGGCGAGGGAGAGAACAGGCTTCTATGGTATGTTCCTCATTGCATCCATCAATCATACGGTCCTTTGCATCATTAACCTTACTTATCTTACCCACAGATCGCCACATATAGGTAACAGGGGCAATGGGTTGAGAAACAGGTGCACCAACTTTATGAAGCTGCAAGAAAGGGCATTTAGTTATCCAAATTGTTCGGTCATCATGCTTCATATCAAACAATGCAAATAGGATGACCTACCATAGCACTTCCATATATAAGACCCGAGAGAACAGAATCGGTATCCTCAGAATGTAGAGACGGAGGTGTAACAAGAACCATTTTTAGGATTGACAATAGTGAGTCCTGGAAGCATATATTCCGATGAACCATGTTAGATTATGAGCCCTACCACAAAATATCAAATCATTTCACTACTTTGTATCCACATCATGGACAAGTTACAGGGAAAGGGAAATGCCTGCCTCTGGACCCTCCAACTGGACAGCCACATGATAGCTTGCATCATGCACTAGCACTCCTTGATTGAACCACTTGATTAAAGCCCTTGAACCTCTTCCTCTACACAATACAAACATGAATTGCAAGTAGAAAAAAGTTAAATCTTATTGCCTGAGAAAGGGAGGAAACACTAATAGATACAAAAATGGGTACCCAATGCAAGCTAAAAACCATAACAGAACCATATCCAGAAGCAAATTCACAAAAAAGATACTAATAAAGGGTGCAAAATACAGGATACATTACCTTCCTTGCAAACCCAGAGGAAGATGGAAACCCCAAAGCTTAGTCATTGTAAAGCGTTTGGCGTGCCAAACATGTGTTCTCAGCCGTTTTGTTCCATCACCTGAAGTACAGAAAAAAGCTTCTGGATTCTTTCTAAGTTCAGCTCTGCGACGGATGTGACGAGGAACCTTTTTCTCCTTCATACCCTTCTCTGAATCTACAACATCAACCACTCCCAATTTCTTTTGTCTCCTTCTACATCTACTACTACCGCTACTAGCAGCTCGATTGTTATATGCAGTGGTTCTTTTCCTTTTGTTTCTCCTAGACCGGAAATCATTGTTCTGCCTATCTGCTACAATGGAGTGAAGACTCTCGATTTCAGGAGCTCGAGACTCTGCAAATTTTTGAAGATTAAGGCTTGTCGGAGGTTGAGTTGTCGATCGCTTGCTTCGATTGGTAGCCATCAATATGTAGCTATTAAAAGTTCCTGAAGAATGTAAGAACAAGCATAGTAAAAATTAAGTAAAATAACAAAATTATCTTTAAAAAGATGAGACCAATAGAGGATTCCCAGCAACAATGCTAATGTTTTAGTTTCTAAACTGATTAACATTCTAAAACTTCATAGATTCAGAAACGAGATAGAGAAAATCAAACACAAAATCAGAATCCAGTCATATGAATCCTACGTATTTGAAAACAAAATAATAAACAAGCTCGTCCAAAACATCAAATCTATCCAAGCATTCAAAACACACAATTTTCCATTACTAAGATCAAGAGATTAAAATGAAAACAGAATGAACAAAAACAAAAGGAGATAGAGAAGGTATTATCACCAGGAACAGAAAAAATGAATAAACGGAAACAGAGAGATGCTCAAAAGGAAAGAGCAAATGAATCAAAAGAGAGACCTAACGGAGCGGAGAGAGATGGAGATGAGCTTGTTGCCGTAGAGTGAAAAGTGAGAAGCTAATTCAAATGGACTTGTTTATGCGGGCCGCGGGCCGGGTTTGGACCAAGCCCGCGTGGGCCTAAAGGGTTCGGGCCAAAACAGTCAGCAATTTAAGCAGGCCGCCCACTAATTTTTGGCTCCATTCATGGATATGATGCGATAAAAAGCTATTCAACACTAAATTCAAAAATTGAACAAAAATAGAAATGACAACACAAAATAGATGGAATATCAAATGAATATAGCCAAGAAGAACAACACCATTACAAGTAACCAAACAACAATAAACTCATATCTCAATTACAAGCTTCAGAACTAACAAAACTACTACTACTATTAAATGAGCTGCTATATATCTTTTTGATTTCAACTTCCAAACCATCCTAGTTTTTTGAGCTCCCCCATCAATGTTTTTAATCCTTCATGTATTTGAAAAGTAAGTAAACAACCAATTAGACCAAAGATGGTGTCGGAATATGCTGATTTCCCATAATCATGGGATTGATTATTTAGCAAATCAATTTATTTGATTATGTAGTTAATTGTAGGATTTGATAGGAGCAAATTATTGATCCTATAATATTTGTTTCCTATTATGTATTACTCCTACACCCATTATAAATATGGGTTTTTTGTACTTAACACATCAAGTGAGTGAGATCATTTTAGCCCTTTGGGCATTTGGGTGTGGATGTAGGCCTTATGGCCGAACCATGTATTTCTTGTGTCCACTCTCTTCACTTTATTTATCTCACTCCCCCTTATCATCTCTATCTTTAAATTTCCACAAATGGATCAAAAGATCTACTTAAGCACATGGTACAAAAAGTAGACCAACTTTAAGTTGACATTATGAAATATCGTAAGTTCTATATGTATATATATCAAAGCTTAGCTAGCTAGCACAAGCACAATGCAAATCCAAGATGTATAACTATGTTTTCAGTTTAGCCATCTTTTCATTACATTCACCAATAAAGGACTAATCTTTCATACCTTCCACGGCAAACACCAAAATGCCTCCTTTGCATGCACTACACGACTAAATATATGAAATTGAGACAAACCAAAAACACCCACCTCAGGAAATGACCAAAAACAGCTAAATAAAGTCGATAAATCTTCACACCTTCCACAGCAAATCACATATCAAAATCCCTCTTTTACATGCACTACATATCTAAACAAATGAAATTTAAACAAAATAAGAAATACTCACCTCAAGAAATAATCAAAAACAACAAAAACCAATGACCCAACAAAGCATCCATGTTTCTAAATGTGTAAAAGTGAAGAGAGAGGGAGAGAGATGGACCTCAAATGCTACTTTTCTCTTACAATTTTTGAACTCGACACAGTGAAGACGGAGAGTTGGTGTCAGCAATTTATGGGAAAGTTAGCTTTACAGTCACAATTGATAAAGAGAGATGGACCGAAACAGTTGGAGCGTATGAAACATAGTTATATTTTAAAGTTGGTTAACACTTAACCCAACATGGCAACTGGCTGAGATTAGTAACACAATGGAAACTAGGTAACGCATGAGCTACAACCTACTCTACATCTAACCCATGCCCTCTTTTTTCTTTTCTTTTTTGCTTTCACCTATTAACACTATCTAAATATGTATGTATGCATGTGTATAAGGTTAAACAACAAGTAAAGCAGCTCATACATTTTCATTTCTCAGTGAGGAACACATGACCCTGTTACCTCAAATCACTACAAGATTACCATGTGTGCTTAATTGTTTCTTACAAACAAGTTATTCACATGAGCAATAGTCAAATTCCCATTCAAGTAGAATATTAAATACTATTAGAGAACATAATCCAAAAGAAAACTAGCTTAATGGTTTCTTAATTACAAGTAGTTTAAGATGATGAATTAGTGCATTCTAATTATATGTAGATGCACAGTAAAAGAAGTTAGTCACAATTATATGTAGATGCACAGTAAAAGAAGTTAATTACAATTATATGTAGATGCATGGTAATTCCAATTAGACTGTTATTACTAAAAGAAATGTAATATGCATTTACATTGGTTAGGCATCTCTCACAATAGTGAAAGGTTTGATTAAATGTGCTAGTTAAAGAGGAGATTATGAATCTGCAAAGGATAAGGAGATGAATGAGTTTTCCGGAATAGAGTGGCTTGTGCAATGTAGAGGTAACATTTTTGTCCTTTTTCTTTTTCTTAATAATATCAAGGGGTAATTACTGATGACTACCCTGTACTTTACATGTTTCTCAATTGGATACCCTAAAGTTTTTTTGTGAAAA
>JAYMTE010000854.1:0-15440 GCA_036897545.1 Pelargonium fulgidum
GAGGGATGCTTTAAACTCTGCTCTTGATGAGGAAATGTCTGCTGATCCTAAAGTTTTCTTGATGGGTGAAGAGGTGAGGCTTAGTGAACTGGAGTTGTTTTTCCCCTTCTTTTTTTTTCTTTTTGCTGTTCTCATATTTGTTTGTTCTTTGTTTAATTGCAGGTTGGGGAATACCAAGGTGCATACAAGGTTAGACACATTTATTGATTTCTTATATGTAGATTCTAGTCCTTACATTCATGTACAAATTAACCATTAAGTTCTACTTTGTGTAGATCACCAAAGGTCTTTTGGATAAGTATGGTCCTGAGAGGGTTCTTGATACTCCTATCACAGAGGTTCATCCTGTTACTTAGCTTTCTTGTATAATTTTTCTGTACACATACATATTGACATATTGTAGTTGCTCTTCATACATCATTTGAACTTTTTGATGTTAAGTGTTATCTCATGTGTTTTGTTTCTTGCTTGTTTTACAGGCTGGATTTACTGGGATTGGAGTTGGGGCTGCTTACTATGGTCTGAAGCCTGTTGTGGAATTCATGACATTTAACTTCTCCATGCAGGTTAGAGGTTTCCTAGTTTTGATAAAGTTTCTTGATCCTAGACTAAATTGATTTTTTTTATTTATTTAATGATTAAAGTTAATTTTATAACAGTAAGATGTTCAGTATGGTGCATTATATTGTATTTAAATTTATTTATGGAAGTACTACTCTGGAAAAATTAATCTGACAAGCCATGATTTGCTATCATTCCACTTGTTATGGTTTTGTGATGTTTATTTGAAACTTGAAAATTATCATCAATATGTATCTCCCTCTATATATTATCCATTGACCCTCAAAGAGTTGTAAGTACTCTTAAATGTTGGATTAAAAGAGAAGAAGAAATTCCTTCTTATCTAGTAGCTGGAGAATCTATCATTTGATCTCTTACAAACAATTTTTTAATGTTCAAAGTCCAAGCCACATGAAGGTTTACATTTTATTTTATTGATATTAGTTTAACTTTTCTGCAGGCAATTGATCACATCATCAATTCTGCAGCCAAATCGAACTACATGTCTGCTGGCCAAATGAACGTGCCCATTGTTTTTAGAGGACCAAATGGTGCTGCTGCTGGAGTTGGTGCCCAACACTCTCATGTATGACTCGCCAGACTTTCTTATGTGTTTGGCATCTTTCTTGTTTCTAATCAGTTTACAGTGCTCAGTAGTCTAGTCTTTCTTTGAGAGCGTATGGTTAACTTTATGTATGGTGGTGCTCTTGGCTTTGGTTGTTTGCAGTGTTATGCTGCATGGTATTCCTCATGCCCAGGGTTGAAAGTATTGGCCCCATACTCATCTGAGGATGCTCGTGGACTCTTGAAAGCTGCCATCAGGGATCCTGATCCCGTTGTTTTCCTTGAAAATGAGTTGTTGTAAGTAGCCAAGTGGAATGTGGTGGTTGTGTTTTGCGTACTCAAGTTGTCTGAGTGATATTCTGATGCTGTTGTTGATATGCTGTCCTCTAGATATGGTGAGTCATTCCCTGTTTCAGCTGAATGTCTTGACTCCAGTTTCTGTCTCCCTATCGGGAAAGCCAAGGTATTTCATCTGAAACACAAGAAACTTCTGTCAACAACGATTTTTCCATTATCTATATTCTCGTACACGCTACTGTGTTCTGATTTTGATTTCTGTTTTGCAATCCCTTTCTATTTAACAGATTGAGAGAGAAGGAAAGGATGTGACTATCACAGCTTTTTCAAAGATGGTGGGCTATGCACTCCAGGTTTGTACTGTACCTTTTTTATGTTAGTGATGTGAGGCAGTGTAATTAGGTGATATTTCATCTACTTTGTGTATATATTGAATTGATGGTTTAATACATATCCTAGGTCTAGTGGCTTTCAATGTCACGACTTCAATAGTTAAAACTTAGAAGTTGGAACATTGTTTTAGTTTTCATAGATTACAGTGTAGTTGGTTAGATTACCCATACTTTTGTCAACTAGGTCGTATAGATGCAGTATTATTCATTCAGGTCCCTCGGCTGCCCCCTCTTTCCATAACATGGCTGTCATGTAAATCTTTAAAAGACTTCTATACCTTAATAATCTCTTCTACCGCATCCTGTTTTCTGTGAAATTCTTATGTTGCTATATCATATTCATACACTTTACTAAAGCTCTTGCTTGGTTGGTGATAGTTATCTTATATTACAAACATTCTTATTGGCTCATCTATGAAATTAAATTCTATGTGGCTTACTGTTGGATAAATCCTTGGCCTCCTTCCAGTTCTTATTGGTCTTTGTTAATTTTGTTTGATGTACAGGCAGCTGATATACTTGCAAAGGAAGGAATCAATGCTGAGGTGAATTAATTACTTTGAAAATTTACAGCATATTATAAAAAACTATTGCATTTTCAGTTTAGGAGACTGATGATTGGTCCTGTGAATATAGGTCATAAATTTGCGCTCAGTCCGACCTCTTGATAGAGCTACAATAAATGCTTCAGTAAAAAAAACCAACAGACTCGTAACAGTTGAAGAAGGGTTTCCTCAACATGGTGTTGGCGCTGAAATCTGGTGTGCCATCTTTCTCCCCCCACAAAATAAGAAAATGCTGATAAGATTTTCTCACACCATTTACTCACAATCTGCTTCTTTCTTCATGCAGTGCCTCTGTTGTTGAGGAAAGCTTTGCTTATCTTGATGCACCAGTTGAGAGGATTGCTGGAGCGGATGTCCCAATGCCGTACGCGGCAAATCTTGAGAGATTGGCTGTCCCACAGGTTGGTCCCCCTCTGATTTGCTTATTGTTATAGATGTTTCACTATTCCGGGTTTTGGATTTATCAAGTGGATTTATAGCCCGGAGCTTGGCGTCTGAATGCTAACCATGCTGTTTGTTTCATCGGTAATGCAGGTTGACGATATTGTCTGTGCCGTGCAAAGAGCTTGCTACAGATCTGTACCAATGGCTGCAGCTGCATCTGCATAATCTTACCAAGTTCATCAAAAACTTTTCTGGATCCAGGTTAGTTTGAATATTGGCTGCAGTAGTGCACTAGGAAGTACATCGTCTTGTCATTTATTTAGAGATCACAAAAATCTTTTAAGAAGTCGATTTAGTACCTAAACTTTCAATTTGGTACACTTTGTTGTGAATTTTGACCTCACGTTATGGCGTGTACCTAATTAATACCATATCGGTTATTAGGTCTAAGTTGTCTACCATTTGTTGAGCTCGCAATTTGTATCCGAACCCGCAGGGATCCAGAATTCAATCTGACGTAAAACCAATTGGACCAATTTTGGGGTCAGATTGGATGGGATATTTGGATTTACCCTATAAAAAGTTGTACCGGACTGGGCAAATCCACATGAATCCGAACTTTTTTACACAAACAAATATTGATTACTTTCGGAATGGATTTGGATTAGTCTATCAATACAAACCCAAACAAATCCAATTTGAGTGTTGAACTGCTACCTCTAACCATTTGTGACATAAACCTTTAATCATACATTTGGCTAATATATGATGCTTTGGTACAATCTTTTTCAGGAAATGGAGGGATTTCACATTATTTTTTTCTCATCGCATCTGCGAGGAATTGCTGAGTTGGAGAAAGTAGATGAAGGTGGGAAATTTTGCTGCTCTGGTTTGTGGCAATAAACATGAAACCAATCATACAATTCTGAATTCAATATTTGAGTTTCTATTTGGATGTGCATTCCATTCCGGTAAAGCCGGAAATTTACTTTTGTAATCCTTCCAACTTTTGTGCATGATGCGATTCAAAAGTATATTTTGTTTAGAAAGCTTCACCTACCTACACATGTTTGGAGACCTTAAAACACTTCTTATGTGCTATAGTGGGATAAGGAACTGAACTTCTCGAGTGAACCGTTACAGGTTGCGAAAAGATACTTGTGCTTGAATGGTTCTAGTTAGAGCAAGCAATTCAGGTTTGAATTTTGTGGGTACATGTAACCCGACTCATGTTTTACGAGTTTGGGTCAACCTATCGAGCTTGACATGGAAGGGTTGCGGCTTGTAGAGTTGGGTTCATGTTTGAACTTGGCGGGGACTCAAAACCCGACTCATGTTTCATGCGAGTTGGATAGAAAATATGCTGTTCGTGTTGGGCTTGCCTGGAGTGACGAGTCTATTTTATGCAATTGAATTTGCAAAATGTGTCGCCCATGAGTTCGGATCCAAATTGCCAAATCTCTAGTTGATCGAGTAAGGTAACTGAAAGGGCACTTTTTGTCTAATGGTATTATTTTCAAAGTTGAAGGCTTATTTGTGTGTAAAATGTTAATTTCCTTTTGCACTTTTTGAATTTTCATCTCCTTGTAGCTTACGGAACACGGTTTCTTGACTTGACAAAACTGCCTGGTCTATATCACTAATTCACTATGCTAGAAAATGACTTGACATCTTATAAAAATTGTTTAAAAAAGAAGAAGACATCATTATATAAATTAGCCACAAACCTATAAAATAATAAAAAAAAATCTTGATCATTTGTATAGAATTTTGGTTATTGATAAAAAACCCTTGAAGATTGGTTATTCACACCATGTTAACTTGTATATTTTGATTGGGAAATGTATGTTTTTTGTTTGCACTGTTTGTATATATAAGCTTATTGATAAATGTATGTAAATTAAGTATTATCATAAATGTATGGAAATTTATTGATAATTGTATGCAAGTTCAATTTTCATTTTTTTCGCACGATAAATATATGTATATATGTTCAATGAAACTATACACATCCATCAATAATTGCTTGTAATAAAAGTAAATGTAAAACATACACACAAAATGCATGTTGTTAATCATTTTATATTATTTTTGGGTATAAAGTGATATGACATTTTTTTTTTCTTTATTTTTTGGGTGTAAAATTAAGTTAACATGAATAATAACCTAATACAATTGATATCATCACCCGCCCCTTATAAAAATGATGACACGTGTTTACTGAGAGACAATTCGAGTGTCAGTAATTTATTTTATTTTATTTCAAGTTGAAAATACTTATCCAAAACCATGTCTTTGATCCAACTCACAGTTTAAGTTCAAATTTATATTTGTTTGATTCAACTCACAATTCTATAAAGACAAACTCAACCTCGAAATTGCACTGGACAAATTTTTATTGACCCCAAACCTGCAAACTATTAGATCGAATTTCAGTTATAGATTTGACATATGACGATGCAACTATAATTATTAAGAAAATAGTTAATATCCCATAAGACATGTTATTAGTTATTACAATATACTATATGTCAAATTACTATTTTATATAGTATGGAGTATATTTTTTACAGCAATTTATTTTACAAAATTAGAAATAAATAACATGTTTTAAAAATTATAAGATAAATAAATAAACCAAAAACAGAAACGAAGAAGTCGAGAAACAACAAAATTATCGTTGACCTGGAAAATAAATCACAGACTCTCTTCTTCTTCTTCTTGACCATTTTCATGGAGTCTTCTCATAAATCCACATTTCCCTAACAATTTTCGCCAATTGTTGACACTATCTCGATTCGATCAATACCAAATCTGAAGCACAACACACAGAGAAAAAGAGGGTTCGATCGGAAAATTTTGGATTTTGAAGAGAAACGCATGAATTCTCTGAAAAGATTGAAGGGTTTAGGAACTCGAAAACACGGTGATGGAAGACGATCTAGAGACAAAGCATCATCACCTCCTCCGCTGGTTCGCCTTGACGAGCTCGCTCTGGCTTCTCAGGTATTTATATATATGTATGAACTTAGCAAGCTTCGGTTTTTCCTGTTTGGTTGCCGAGAAAATTCGAAGAGACAAAAAGGGTAGGACGAAAAAATCATTTCCCATTTTGGGTCTCAATTTTTAGCTACCCCACCTCGTTGTACAGTGTGATTCGGATTGGAAATTTAGGTTTTAGGGTTTGGGGAAAAATGGGATTTTTTTTTTTTTTTTTTGTGGGATCTGGAGAACACATTGGCTCAATTTGGTGATTATTGCTCAATTACTCAAGGTGTTTGGTTTTGGAATTGTGAGGAGGCTTTTTGGTTGTGTTGGTTGAGAAAGTAATGAATAGTTGTAATGATGGGTGCAACACTATGTACTTGAGTTTATGTGTTGAATCATTGAGTCTTGATCTTGAAGATTTTGGTTCATGAAGACTTTGTACTTGAGTTTATATGTTTCGAGCCTTTATTTTTGGGTTAGTTGTTGACTCGTTACTTATTAGAAACATGGTTCTATTTGTGCAGGAAATGCAAGATATGAGAGACTGCTACGATAGCTTGCTTTCTGCTGCTGCAGCCACCACAAACAGTGCATATGGTACTTAATTAACGAATTTCACTTTTATGCTCTGTATTCTTTATCCACACATATCGTCAAACTTAGAAGTGCAGAGGATTTAGATGATTAGTGCTCGTCTTGAAGAGGCAGTTGTTACTTGTTACTATCAAAGATAAGAAAAATAAAGAAAAGTAAAGGGAGGCACCGTTTATTTGCATGGATGTTTTATCAGAACGTAATGATAGTGGTGTTTATAGAGGCAATAGGTGTTTTTTTTTTCGTATCCTGGGTTGTTTTCAAGAAGTTTTAAGCCCATTTATGTTTTTCAGAATTCTCGGAGTCATTGCGTGAAATGGGCTCTTGCCTTCTTGAGAAAACTGCTCTGAATGATGACGAAGAAAGTGGTAAGTGGATAGTTTTTCTACTCCTATGGAATAATGTGATCAACTAACTGGAGAGTTATTAGTTTGTTTACATTAAGTTCTCGTAGAGAAATTTACGTGCATCATACCGAGCATGTTGACTTTATTTAGAGTTGATGTAACAAGTATGCAAATGTGTGTCACTAATTCTAGTTTATTATCATATGGTAGTTTTAAGTATCATTTCAACTTGATTCCTGAAATTTGTTTCTTGGAGTGCATTTAAGAAAATAAGTTAATGACATGAAGCTTATTTTTCTTTTTGTTCTTGGCAGGTAAAGTATTATTGATGCTAGGAAAAGTGCAATTTGAACTTCAGAAATTCGTTGACAGCTATGTGAGTCATTGTCACTATGTGTATAACATTGCTGAATTCTTTTTTTTTTTTTTTTTTTTCTTTCCTTGGTGATGACTTATTTCTCTGCATATTTCAGCGCTCTCATATATCCCAGACAATCACAAATCCATCAGAATCTCTTCTTAATGAACTTCGAACTGTAGAGGTTTGTTTCTATGACTATTAATATTGAGCATAAGATATAACTTTTCCTTATTACATGCATTGTAATTCATTTATTTGACCGGTATCTTGCTTGCTATTGATCCCAGTGATGATAGTATGTGTGCAATATACTTTTATTAACAATACTAAAAGGGTGAGATTTATGTTGTGGAAATAGAATTCAAAGAGGGGTAGGATAGGGGGTTTGGGTTCTTTCTTTACTGGGAAATCGAAACTTAACAAGGTTCTCTTTTAGAGTCTTCTTAGGGTTATATATGCTGCCACACCCCGTCAACGTCAAGTGTGAGTAAATATCTGTGTGTTACAGCTTATTGGATGTATAATTCATCTAATAAAGTTTTTCTTGACTATGTATGTAAATTAGTTATTCTTTATGGGGATATAAATTTCTACATTTAACAGAAGTAGTTAATAGAGAACATTGACATCTACCCCAAATTATTATTTTAATTGTTAACATCATGAAATGGATCCATTGCTTCTCCATACAAATTTATTGCCGAAGTCAGAGCCAATATTTTCTTTCTCTTCATGCTGATGCAGGAGATGAAGCGACAATGTGACGATAAAAGGTTTGGAGTTTTTCTTTTTTAAACACTCTCTCTCTCACACACACACACACACTTGTACCTCTGAAGATGAATGTCTTTAAATTTGCATACCTATGATCTGCAGAGATGTATATGAATATATGATCCAAAGACAAAAAGAAAAAGGGCGGTTAAGAAATGGGAAAGGAGAGACGTTTTCTAAGCAGCAGATACAAGCAGCTCATGAAGAATATGACGAGGAGGCAACTTTATTTGTTTTTCGCATGAAATCTTTGAAGCAAGGACAATCCCGAAGTCTTCTTACACAGGCAGCTCGTCACCATGCTGCTCAGGTTTCTATAATCTGTGCCCTGCCTCTTCAGATGCTATTTTTATTTTACCTTGAACAATGATTAACGTGTTTCTTTTTCATGTTGCAATCAGTTGTGCTTTTTCAAGAAAGCTCTTAAATCTCTTGAGGCAGTAGATCCGCATGTGAAATGGGTCACTGAACAACAACACATTGAGTACCACTTCAGCGGTCTCGAGGATGATTGTAGTGACAACAGTGATGATGACTACGAGGATGATGATTACGATACTAAAAATGAAGAAGATGAAGGCGACACTCATGATGATGGAGAATTAAGTTTTGACTATGGCCAAAATGACCAGGAGCATGATGTGGTTTCTACATCACAAAACTCTATGGAGGTGACCACATCTATTTTTGTATTTTTGGTCTGGCAACAGAATTTAAAATGTCATCTTCCCCTTTCTTCCTATATCAAAATGCTCTTAAACTGAAGTTTGGCAGATTATAATATATGCGAGCATGCACATGTATGCGCGCGTACATGTCACATTAAAGATGCCCATACAAACCCTTGCTAGTCTGAGAATGTAGAAATTTTGTTTTCAGGTTGTTTTGACCCAAATGTAGACAAAAAAGGCAGATGGGCATTTAGAGCTAGAGATGTTATACACAGATTCTGATCCATGCATACATGCATTATTTAGAATTGAAAATTTTCATTCCTGGAGCATTTTACTCACTACTGTTGCGGAAGACGGAGACCATATCTTTGGTCCAAAGTTATAGTGAATTTCTAAGTCATTTTGACTCGTCACTGAATTGTATGCCATATTATGCAGTTGGATCAGGCGGATATTACATTTCCCCAAGTTGCAACTGTGGCAGCTACAAAGGTAAATAAATTCATTGTTTTAATTATAAATACAATCACAGTGATCAAGGTTATTGTATGGATCTATTACTTGAAAATTTCAAGAAATTATTTTCTGTTTTCTCTCATACACGTGTGTTTGATCTTATTGTCATTAATCTCCCATCTAAATATGTGATGTTTAGTATACATTAGGATTCAGATTCGAACTTGCTTAAAAGGTTCATTTGCCTGTTCACATGGCTACTATATATTGCTGCCTGAAAAAAAATGTTGAGAATCTTATTTTATGTAATTTTCACATTCATCGGTATTTTTACCTTCAGAAATTATTGATGAATGCTTTTTTTGTTTGTTACAAACAATCATTCCTCTCTTTCTTCTTTTTTGCAGCATAACGTAGATAGAGGCGACAGGGATCCTTATTCGAACAAAGTTTTGAAACTGAGCGTATCTGCTCCACTGTTTGCTGAGAAGAATCCCGATCTTGCTGAAAGGGCAAAAGAGGTGCAGCAGCGAACACCGTCACGTAAATTCCATACGTATGTGCTTCCTACACCTGTAGATTCAAAAAGTTCAACTAGTCCGGTTCAGACACAGCCAACAAGTTTGAGAGGACGTACAAGCAATTTGTGGCATTCGTCTCCCTTAGAGCCAAAGAAATTTGAGAAGGATGAGAAACCCTCAAGACCTAGTGGTCTAAATGTGCATTCGGTACTGAAAGAGAGCAATTCGCCTCGGATACGCCCTCCTTTCTCAGAGGGGCTCTTATTTTCACATTTTGACCAACCTGCTGCTGCTAATATAAAATTCCATAGGCTATCTTTTTCCGGTCCAATATCAACTAAAGTCGGGCGCAACACACCTTCCCCCACAGAAAATCCCAACATGTTCTCTGGACCTCTTCTCCGAAGCCCCTTGCCTAAATCGCCATCTCCTCCAAAAGCATCTCCTACTACGTCTCCGACTTTTGTGTCCTCTCCTAAAATAAGTGAGCTTCATGAGCTTCCTAGGCCTCCAGCGAGTTCGACCTCAAAGTCTCCCAGGGGAGTTATTGGTCATTCGGCGCCATTAGTGTCCAGAGCTCAAGAGCATTCTGCTGCGAATAGATCATTTGTGTCGAATGCTGCATCTCCACTGCCAAAACCACCTCAGGCTCTCCCTCGTTGTTTCTCTATTCCTTCAAGAGATTCTAGGTTGCGTGCGTTGAATGTATCACATCCACTGGAAGCTCCTCGCAGACCAGGCACGGTTGAAGATGTTTCTTCACCTCCCCTAACACCGATAACGTTACCTAATGTCCAGCCGTCAACTGATCCCGACACAGTTGGCCAGGCTACACAAAATACAGGTACATTATGAAGTCAATTCTCTAGTTCCCTTTACCATTGACAATAAAGCTGGTAATTGGTTCGTGTTGTAACAAAGCAAGAGTTACTAACTAACTAGTTATACGGACGTTACTGGTAATTCATGCTATAAGTTACTTCCTAGGAAAGAAAACAGGAACTTTCAAAAAGAAAATAGGACACTCATTTCGGGAGGAAGAGTATTATTTACATGTTCCCACTTGCATCTATTACCTATTTTTGACTCTTAAATAATACATCTTTAAATTCATAACAATATTGTAAAACATCAAGGTAGTCTCTACTTGGAGCCTTGAAGCATACATTAGACAACCCACCCTTACCATGTCTATGAGTCATCTATATCGCGAGGTGTCGAGTTTCATGACCTGCGTTGCGTACAATGGTGTTCTTTTCTTTACCCTTGTTTTCAATTGATTAAGATCTGACACTTATTGTCCAAAACTGTTCGACGTTTTTCATGTCCGCAGGTACCAATTGATTTGATTCATCTCCGGGGAGAGTATTCATTCAACTTGGAGCTTCCGGGCGAAGAAAAGCTCTTTTCACTCTCTTTTAGTATATAGTAGCAGTGAAAATGGAGATGGGTGAGAAGAGCAAGTTCCACTTTAAGTCAGTATATAGGTTCAATATCTGTAAATATATTGCTCTGTCCATTTTTGTTTATGTTAAGCCATTTATTGTATGATCACAAACTAGCATAAGCTTGTTGAGTAAGTGCCCTTGTACTTCATAATAATTTCTGGAATTTTGTATTTTCTCCAAGGAATTAACAGTCAAATTGTCATCAGTTTTTGTATTCTTTCATGTCGTGTTCGTGTTGGGCATCCGAAACGTGCATACACGATTAAGTAGTCTTGTAGTTGACATGTATAATACGCCCAACAATAAAGTAGGTAATCGCAGGTAATGAATACCATTGTACTTTAGGCCCGTTTGAGGGTATAATTGTAAATTAATCGTAATAACATGTCAAACGTGTTGAGCTGTGTTGTGTTAAGCGTGCTAGTTTTATTATGCAGAATGTGTCGTGTTCCAGTCAATCGTGTTGTGTCAATTCAACTCATTTAAGTTACTTTGCTAAATGTGTGTGTGTGTTTTGTGTTCGTATGCGTGTCGTGTCCTGTCGTCATGTTTAGACTTGTCAATGATTTACACATTTTGGATCACTCGGTAAAGGACTTGTGGACAGCACAAAGAGTGACAGATGACCAAAAGTTGGATGGCATTCAATAAAATGTCCAGAAACATCTTTTTATTAGAGGAATATCCTTCATAGATTCTTAGTCTAGACAAATCTACATGCACATTTCAATTTCTGTTGTGACAAATAAGTAAATATCTATCTATTATTTGTATATTTCCATAACAATCTAGAAGGTAGTAGCTTTATATATGTTTATTTTTCAATAAAAATAAAAAAAAAAACAATTTTTTTAATCTTGTATTAATGCTAATTCCATTAGAAAAAGGTCACACAAAAATGTTAATTAGTCTGAAATGTTTTACCCTTTTTGACATATAAATAATAATCCAGGTGACAAACAATTTGATTCTTTCGATGAATTTATTCAAATGTCATTACTATACAACACATTGTATTTGTTTTTGGAAGTTAATGACATTCTTACAAACCATTTTGATTTTTTCATCGGATAAGTCACTCATCTCGGAAAGATAGACAAGATTTATAATTTTTTTATCAAATCGACATAAGTCAAATTATTTGAAAATTAGGTCCAGTTAAAATTTTAATTGAGCTAATTAGTTCAATTATATTTGCACAATCATGTTAACAACAAGAATTTGTGTACAATAGTCAAAACAATTTTTTGACATAAAATAATAGTATCATGGTATGGGAAAATGACACTTCTTAATTTTAAAAATATATTTTTAAAAAGAAAGAAAATGAATGGTATTTTCTTAAATCTTAATGACCGTTTTGCCCCACTCTTTAAATAACCCCACAAATCCCCTCAATCTCAAAAAGCTCCAAATTTGTGTTAGTGGCTTTCTCTTGCCTCTCTCTATCTCAATCTCTCTCCTCCAACCTTGTTGTTCATCAACAAAAAACAATGACCCTCAAAGGCCTTCATGTGAATGAGGTCCCCAGTCTCCACCAATTCTCCAACAATCATCTCTCATTCCACCATTCTTGCTTCTCCTCCTCCAAAGGTCTCTCCTTTCATTTCAACTCCTTCCATCTCTTCAACTTTTCTCTTACATTTATTTCTTGTTTTTAAGTAAGATATACCGAAAAAGAAGTCTCAGTCACAAAATTAACTACCAGTTACTTTCAACTCCCTCATCTAACGGGGTGTTTTGTACCCACTAATTCATCGAGATGTCACAACTCATGTCTCTCAGCCAATAACTCTTTAAACTTTTTCTTACCTTTATTTTTTGTTTCCTTTCTATAGTTATAAAATGTTAATAAAATACTTAGACACATTTAGTTTAGAGTGAGCCACTAATAATATTATGTCACATTATTAAAATTTTTATAAGTGATAAGTAATAAATTATCACATTTCACTTTTAGCTGATAATTCTTTAACTTTTGTTTCTTTTTTCTAAAAATATTATGTTGAGGGTTTGCTTTTGGCTATGATGAGTAGGTGGTGATGGAAAAGGAATAGAAGGGCATGTTTGCAATGGCAATGAAAATGGAGAGTACAAATGGACAAAGTTCATGGTTATGGGTCATAGAGGTAGTGGAATGAACCTCTTGCAATGTCCTGATCCCAAAATGAAGTCAATTAAGGAGAATTCTATTCTCTCCTTCAACACAGCATCTAATTTCCCAATTGATTTTGTTGAATTTGATGTTCAAGTAAGTAAAACAAACACCCCTCTTTTGTGTTTTCTCCTTCTAATGCTTCTTTTATGTATTTTTTTTTATCATTAATTATGTGAGTTGTAATTGCACCAAATATTCATTTTATATTCTTCTAAAACGGGTTTAATAATTTTTATTAAAAGATCAAGTACTCACACCTTAAGTTTCCAACACAATCCTTCCAAAACCATCTATTGACACATTAACATACAAACAAAAGACTCCACTAACTTTCATGATATTGTCTCTTCTTTAGTTTATCTTTTTGGTGTGAATCATCTGACATATTTATTCAGATTTCTCCTTTTTATTCATTTGTTTTACATTTCACTTTAAAAATTTGAGGCATATAATTAAGATAACTTTTTTTTTTCCTTTTCAATATAGACTAAATGAAATTGCATTTTGTTTTTGTGTAGGTGACCAAAGATGACTGTCCAGTCATTTTCCATGACATCTTCATCCTCACCAAAGACCAGGTTTGTTCTTTTTCCACAATCATCTCATAATTATGTATAAAAAGTCAAGTTGTATTCGAAAGTTTAACGTTTTTTTTTACACTCTAACATGCTTTTTCGAATTAAAGTTTGATATATTACAAGAAAGATGATTATAGGAGACAAGTTAATTTAATGTCTTTAAAGTAATGGTAATTTGGGCTTTTTAGTTTGACCTTGACCGCCTCAAATAAATCATAGACCACAAATTTTTAATGACGGTTTAACTGGCTTATAAAAGACAAAATTTTCAATATGAGAGAATTTCTTACCTTTTTTTAGAGATACAATGGTGTAGTGTTATCACTTTGCACGTGATCCATGCACATATCTTATTGCCTATATTTGAAATTTTAAACATTTTATTTAATGAGACTGTCCCTTATGAACTTTGTATTTGGTTTCAGTCTAATATAATAGAAAAGAGAGTCACAAACCTCACTCTAGCTGAGTTTCTCTCCTATGGACCCCAAAAAACAGGAAATGTAACTCTCATCTCTCATTTTTTCTCCATCTTTAGTCTCTTCAACAAAATGGTAAATTTTCTACTAATTGTTGTTTGACAATTCAGGAAGAGAAGCCTCTTTGGAGGAAGACAAAAGATGGGAGGATCTATGAGTGGAAGGTTGAGAAAGATGATCCTCTATGCACATTGCAACAAGTGTTCCAAAAAGTTCACCACTCTTTAGGTTTCAATATTGAGTTGAAGTTTGATGATAATATCATATACACAAAACAAGAGCTTACACATGCTATTCAAGTCATCTTGAAGGTATGCCCAAATTAATCATGGATCAATTTAACATAAAATTGATACTAAAGCACCACTTTGTAACATTTTTTTTTTTACGTTTTGTCTATTTTTGTTATCATATTGTTGCGATTCTTTAAACTGATAAATTTTATTTGTTCAGGTCGTGAATGAGCACTCCAAGGGTAGACCTGTAATTTTCTCTACCTTTCAACCCGATGCAGCTCAGTTGATTAGAAAGCTGCAGAGCATCTACCCTGTATGATCACAAATCACTTTGGATTGATTTGAAATTAATAGTTTCAAAATTATTAGAATTCAAGTCCAACTCTCACTTTGATCAGATCTAAATTTCTATTCTCGGTCATTCAAACTAGAGATGACAATTTAAATCCGACACATTTATGTGGTTTGTGTTACGTAGAATAGACCCGATCTATATTTGCTAATATGAATATTTGCTATATATTTTTAGGTGTTGTTTTTAACAAATGGAGGATCTGAAACATATTTGGACAGAAGAAGGAACTCATTAGAGGAAGCCATTAAAGTGTGCAAGGAAGGTGATTTGCAAGGAATTGTATCAGAAGTCAAAGCTGTCTTTAGAAATCCAGAGGCAGTTGCTACAATCAAACACTCCAACCTTTTTCTCCTCACCTATGGTCAACTCAAGTAAGCTCTATTTTTTATTATTATAAAAAACCTATTAAAATGGTCCATAAATTATTACAGGGCGACAATTTATATTCAGGTCATGTTGAAAGTTTAGTACTTTGTTATGTGAGTCAAGCCGATTGTTACGACCCGATTATTTAACGAGTTGAGTTATAAGACACAAACGCGAGCCATTTATGAGCGGTTTAGCATGACATGACATTGTCAACACGTTGGAATATATAATTGGGTTCAAAATTGTTGTGACACAACATGGGCCATTTTGGCCAAATTTTGATGGTTCATACATGATATATACTTGATCAACTAAACATGGTTTTTTGTGCATTTGCA
>JAYMTE010000855.1:0-15439 GCA_036897545.1 Pelargonium fulgidum
TCATAAGCCCTACATGCTTATCAGCTATTTTTGAGAAGCTAATCCGAACACCCTCTAATGTTATACATTTTTGCACGAGACAACACAACTATGTTTTGCTACTTATTTGCTCTATTTTGGCCTTTCTCAACAACAATTAGTCAACCATCATTATATATACATCTTCAATTCTTATATTCATCGACTATTGCTTATAATGCTTAACTTGATTACTCCAATAAATCACATTGATCTCTACTATATATGTTACCTAGGTGAATGGTTAAAATTGTAATCAATTAGGTGGAACTAAGGCTAATCCAGCTAGTATTTCTTGGACCCCCTCTTCTTGAGTGAAAAAAATCAATATGGCTTGAAGGTTTTTTAGCAAATCGACTTGAAGTGGTGTTGGAGCAATTGCTTGAGACCATAACAGTGTGTGGGTTGAGATTTGTTCCACTTCCGCGGGATGAACTAGAGCAAGTTTGAAAGATCTTCAACCTTGAGATTATGTCTATACTCGGCGGAGTTATTGCCTAGTAGAAAAAACTATTGCTAAAGTGCATGCTAACTCCATCATATCTCTCTACATGTCTAATTGTAATTCTCGATCGCTCTAAGAGAACTTTGATTATGAAGTGTTGCGAACGAGACTCCAAGTATGATGAGTTCATGTTGTTATAGGTTGAGAGGCAGGCAAGTTATGTGGTAGACATTATAGTCAAATTTTGTCTTTTCTTCTTTTTAGATAATTGTTTATTATCCCACCCTCGCATAGGTGTATATTCACTTATTTCGATTGATGACTGCAATCGCTCCCAGATTTCATGTATTTTTGATATTTTAAATATATACATTCTATGATGTTCTCTGTTTAAAAAAAAAAAAGTGTAAACTATTTAGGTTTTCTCATCTAGAGTGATGTCGTCCTCCCATCTCTTCTTTACTACATTTGTATTAAGTTCCAAGAAGACTCGCTTCTTCTAGGCCACTGTTCTATGGTTAAATCATTTCAAATTTTTTTTTTAGATCGGTGACCCATAAACAAGGTTAAAATTATTAGTTAAAATTAGGTGTTCATGTTAATTTTAGGTTTTTTGAAAAAATGGATTTTTCGTTTTGACAACGAGTTTACAGTCTAGATGTCAAGCGTTAATTTGAGTTGTTATTTTTAGGTTTTGGAAATAAATTACTGGAAAATCTGAATATGATCTCAAACGAGTATGAATAGAACGATGGATGAGTTATTGATCCATGAAGTGCTTAGTTGGATTGTGGAGCGGGATTGACAAGAGCATTTATCCAAGTTTGACATGACTCAAGCTCTGCAGGCTGGAGGGCCGAGGGGGGATATCAGTGTCTTCAGTCTGGTCTAGTGGGTAGTTGCTAAGGTGTTTCATATGGTGAAATCAATAACCCTCCGGATAATGTTTAAGAGTCATATCTTATAATTATTTTAAGAATACAAGTTGAAGGAGATGTTTCTAGTGACTTTGGTCTAGTGATTTTTTTTTTTACATAAACAACTTGTTTATGTGTTTTGTTGGATTTCCTTTTTACTCATAAATCAGCTAATAGAATGACTTATATGTTAGTTGTTTCCTCCAATTTTATGTATCACTTTACTAATTGAGATTTGATTTTATATCTGTTAATTTGATGATAAAAATCTTTAATACTATACAATAATTATCCGTATCGATGTCTTAACCACACCTAGCTAGCTATAGATATGATGAAAGTGCGGCTGTAAATTGACCTTGAAATCTTGTTTCTATGGAAGATGCTAATTAATATGTGCAAATTAATTGGTATTTAAAGCAAGAAACAAAGAAATGTGCCTCGAAAAAGAAAAAGATAATGACGACCCAACAACCATTTACATACAGCTACAAACGTATTTTGCTTATTAAGGAAACTATACAGTAGTTATACGTTCAAGTGGACGAAAATAAAAACAATAAACAAAAAAGAAAATAAAAAAAGAAACAAACAAGAGCATAAGCAATTTTGTTTTATACTATTAAATTTTTAAAACTAAAAAAAATTAAGGTATCAGAAATATTTTCCAGATTGAATAATGATCCAAAAAGATTTGGGTCAAAATTCTCACAATTTCCCAGGCTATATAGAGTTCTCTGTGTTGAGTACATTGAATGGTAATAAACAATGATAGTGACTTTGAATTCACCAGCAAGTCTAAAAATGATGTTAATGGACATTAAGTGTAGGCAGATAGGTAATATCCAAATTAATGAGGCCCTATATATATATATATATATATTTGTACAGCCTGAACATCTCAATATTATATCCCACATGCCAATGTCCTGTCTTGTCTTCTTGCTATTGACATGAAGAATTAATGAACACTCCATTGTTAAACACAGTACTGTTTTGTTGTGATTAAGAAAAAATTATGATGAAATTTCCTGGAAAGTTGTAGGTGTACAAAGCTAAGTTAATAGGAGTTGGACAATTCAAAAGAAAGATGGCATAGATACTACCTTTGGAGAGCTTCCTTATTTTTATCCTTTTGTTGGAGAAATTTCCAGGTTGATTGATAGTCATAGATGAAGACTATTCTCCAATTTAAGTCTCATCAAGATACTGTTGATTTTTGTTATTTTAGATAATAGTAAATGATGCACCAACCAAACCCAACCCCACCCAATTACTACGCATACTCAACTGTTTAGCATTCCTTCTTAATTACTAAACAAAATCTATAATAGTTTCTGCATAATATTTAATCAATTTTGTTTAGATAAAAGTCCAATTTGTTCCATAAATTTTTCTGTTTGAATCTAATTTGATCTTTGGACTATTTTTAATCAAATTTAGTTTTAAAATTCTCATTTGCCTTAGAGTTTATCTCGAAAATTAAGAGTTCAAATTGGGTAAATATTAAGTAAAAAGTTGTACCAGTCTAAATGGGCCGAAAGCCCGTCTTATTGATTTTGCTAAAGCAACTTATTCTTTACAGTGGTTTTGGGCCATGAGAATGACTTATTGTTGAGAACATGACCCAAAATGCTGCAATGTGATGTGTTGAGCCCATCTTGATACAATTCGATGCATAAACCAAAATAGTATGACAAAAAATGTTTGATGAGATGAATTCCAGAGAAAACTAAATAAATTTTCATGGATTGGACCCTTTGGTTTGAGAAGAAAGGTTGTGTATCAATGGCAGTGCTGTTACATAGCTTAATCAGCAGAGTTACAGGTAACAACTCTACTTTCGATGAACTCTTTATTCAATCTGAAATCCCATGATTAGGTTATGATATTTACATTTTTCTGAGCATGCACATCAACCGTTTGCTTAAATGCGTCTGAGAAAGTTCAATCAAAATTCATCTTTTATCTTTTTCCTTAGAGTTTCGTATGTACCAAACCGAAGCATTTGATCATAACTCATAAGTTCTGAACTGCATTTTATGCTATTACTCACAGTTTGGCAGTAGACAAGCCAGAATAGCAAAACAAAAACAAGAAAATGGCAAGCAAAGTAGCTAGATACACAATTAAAGCTCTGGAAACAACAAATCTTACAAACCCTTATCATCTTCTTACACTAGCCGTAATCAACAAAACAATATTTATGCGGCCAGCATCAACCACTGTTGCTCCCATTGACTGATCCAGGCATCAGCTCTCTTAACATGGCCACCACCTGCAGCATGTTGGGCCTTTTCGAAGGGAAATCATCCACACATTGTAATGTTATCTCCAAATACCTCACCATCTCTTTCACTTCTGCTGCTTCTGCTTCGTCTGTTCCTTTACTCACTGAGAGCAAGTCCGTGTCGATCACTTCCATTTGTTTCCCCTCCCTCACCTTCATTTTCACCCAACCCACCAGGTTAGTGTCTCCAAAGTCGTCCTTGTCGGTTGGGCGCTTCCCGGTCACTAGTTCCAGGAGGACAACCCCAAATGAATACACATCTCCCTTTGCAGTGCACCGGAAGCTCTGGTAGTATTCTGGCGGGACATACCCGGGTGTGCCTGCAAGTGTGCTCACACTTAGATGTGTGTCAAGTGCACTTATCAGCCTTGCCATTCCAAAATCAGAGACCCTGGATTCCAAGTCTTGATCCAATAGTACATTGCTTGATTTCATGTCTCGGTGTATGATGTGGGGGATGCAGTTGTGGTGCAGAAAGCAAAGTCCTTTAGCTGCACCTCTTGCAATCTTTTTCCTCTCTTCCCATGTTAGGATCCTACGGTCTCGTGTCTTTGTTCTCCCATGCAGCATTTCATCAAGGCTCCCAAACTCCATGAATTCATACACAAGGAGCCTCTCTTCCCCAATTTTGCAGTAGCCTAATAGAGGCACAAGGTTTCTGTGCTTGATCTTCCCTAAAGTTTCCATCTCAGCCATGAATTCTCTATCTCCCTGGCAGCTCAATCTGATCAGCTTCTTGATTGCAACACTTGATCCATCTTTCAGTGTAGCCTTGAAAACTTCACCAAATCCACCACAGCCAATAAGACTGTCTTGTGAGAAGCCATTGGTAGCCTCTATGAGCTGGGAGAATTTGAGTTTCCTTAGCTGCCTCTGGAAAGTAGCTACATTAATGCTGAGTGGCTCTTTCTCTTTCTCAATCTTCCATGTTGTGGCTCCATAGGCTGCTTGTAGTCTATTAAGCATCTTCACTTCCTCTGCCTCCTTCCTTCTTACGCGCATCGCAATAGCCCACACAATCAAAATGCAAATAGATGCAACTGTTATGAGGATCCCCAATACAATGCTGTTAGCCCACGACGCAATGGTAGGCTTTCGGCCTCCTTTTCCACCATTTGCACCTGGATTTGCTGCTGGTTGATTGTTGTCATTCCGGCATTCAGGTAATGGAACCCCACAGAGTCCCGGGTTGTTTGCATACTGGCTTGCAGGTAGTGTGCTGAGCTGCCCCCTTTGTGGTATTTGCCCAGTCAGTTCATTATTTGATAGATCAATTTGCACCAAGAAAGACAAATTTGAAAACGAGTCTGGAATTTGACCCTGGAGTCTGTTATGCGATGCATCAAATACACCTAAATTCTTTAGCTGGCCAAGTGATGCGGGAATTTCTCCTGATAGCTGGTTATGTGATAACTCAAGAACCTGCAAAGCCACCATTTCACCTAGTTCTTCCGGAATCTTCCCACGAAGCTCATTGTAAGAAAGATCAAGATACTCCAACGTCTGGTATTGTGTAAAGAGACTCAGAACTGGACCAGAATACAATCTTGTGAAATCACAAGTCTTCAATGTTGGATCCTGCAATAGTCTTTCAGGTCGGATTCCTGCAAACTCCAACAGACCTCCAACTCCTTTGCATGAATTCCCCACATTACGTACAAACACCAAAGTATTGCCAGAAAGAATTCCACTCAGTGACTTAGCTCCAAGCTGCCTGCCAAGTCGGGGTGGGATTTCTCCCGTAAGCTTGTTGCTGTTTAGGTCCAGCCAGACCAAACTGCTGCAGTTTCCGAGTTCTCCTGGTATCTGACCACTCAAGCTATTGTTACCAAGCTGCAGAACTGCTAGCCTTGTTAAAAGGCCGAATTCACGTGGGATTTCACCTGTGAGCTCATTGCTGGTCAGAGATATCCATTCAAGATTACCACAGTTGAACAATTCAACAGGAATTTGACCACTAAGACGATTGTAATTCAGAATGAGATCTTTCAGACTCTTGCATTTTCCCAATTCTGGTGGGATGCTGCCTTCCAAGCCATTGTACCATGCTATCAGCTGCTCAAGATTCTCAAGCTTCCCAAGCTCTGGTGGAATTGAGCCATTGAGATAGTTCAAGCTGAAATCAATTGTCTTTAGCCGCGAACATAGTGATAGCTCAGCTGGGATTCCTCCAGTAATAAGATTATCTGGGATTTTAAGCTCCTCAAGCGAGGCAGCTCCAGGACATATATCTGGTGGGATGATACCAGAAAACCTGTTGGAACTGAAATCAACAATTCTCAAGCTTTTGCAAGCTGAAAGAGAAGCAGGAAATGGTCCAGAGATAATATTGTTACTCAAAAGCAAGCTCTCTAAGGACCCAAGATTCCGAAGAATAGGATCTGGAAAAGGACCTGTTATATTGTTGTTTGATAAATCAAGGGATTGCAACCATGAACATGAGGAGAAGGACATTGGAATTGTGCCTGAAATATTGTTATGTGAAAGTTGAAGTTCTAGTAATGATTTGCATGCATTTCCTAACTCAGATGGAATCCAACCAGTGAGATGGTTGTGGGAAAGATCCAGCCTTTGTAAACTGCTTAATCCTCCAAGAGACTTTGGGATTTCTCCAGTGAAAGAGTTGAAGGATAGACTCACAGAGTTGAGTTTTGAGCAATTTGAAAAAGAGTTGGGAATGGAACCAATTAGATTGTTTCCAGAAAGATCAAGTTGCAGCAAGGAGTTGCAGAAGTTTTCTATTTTCAAAGTTGAAATAGACCCTGACAGATTGTTATAAGAGAGATCAAGAAGCTGCAGTTTTTCAGAGTTGAGCAAGAAATTGTCAGGCACAGAGCCTGTCAAATTGTTGAGAGCAAGATTCAGGGAAACTAGATTCGGACACTTCGAAAACAATTTATCAGGGATAGGACCTACAAGCCCAGCAGAAGATAGTTCAAGCTGTTTCAGACCATATGGGAGTTGAAGCAAAGAAGATGAATTTAGAGTAAATTTATTGAAAGACAGTTTCAGAACAGATAACATATCTAGAGCTGCTATAGAATCAAAAGTAATAGCCCCAACAAGAGTAGACCCGCTAAGATCGAGCTCAGTTGCACGTCCCAGAGAGCATGTAACCCCATACCAGCTGCATGGACTCCTATCAAGCTGCCACCCAGACAAAGCTCCATTCGGGTCATTCTCAATCAGCTTCTTGAACTTGAGCAGAGCTGCTGCATCAGTCTTGATCGAAGTAGATGCACCAGCTGGTTCTGTTGGGGAGGCTGCCAACATAAGCACCATGAAGAGAAGCTGTGCAAGAGCAAGATGGTGCAAAGAAAGCTGAACTTGTTTGTTCTTCATTGAAGGAGCAGGTTTTGCAGGAACAAGAAATGTAAGACACAAAGATAGAGGAAGAGGGAAAGCTGTGTCTCTACGTGATGGTAGTGTGCAGAGAGAGTGTGTGTGGCTATGACTATGATGAGAAATGGTTGTTGCAAAGGCAAAGCAGAAGAGAAGCTTTAGGTAAAGACGGTCCTTTTCTTTTATGTTCTTATAAAATGGGAAAAAAGGAGGGAACGTGGGATGGAATAAGGAAAAGAGTAGAATTGGATTGAAGTGGTGGGTGTGTACTTATACGGCTATTTTCTTATTCTATAGAGTACAAGAAAGTGTGGAGAGATAGTGTGTGAGAGCTGAATCAAGAAGAACAATTTGGCAAGAATGTGGATTGGTCAAAAGGGTTATAGGACCCACAGACAAGGTCCATCTATGGATTGGTGCTTTATAGAATAAATATTTGTACTGTGTTTGATCCAAGGGACTGTTCCTGTCAGTGAGCGTGAGAATGTCTTCATATCTTAGGGGGGATAAGATGCAAAACAGAATAGGTGACTTTACGAAGTGCACAAAATCATGCACCCACAAGGCTCATTCTGTTTGTCTCAGATTTGAGGGGTAGTGCAATGCATATTCTGCAGCAAGATGATCACAGTGGGGTGATCTTGTGAAGGTTAATACTTTTTATTATCATTATACTAATTAAGTTTGGTTTTCGAGACCGGATCCGTCTCTCCGGTCTGGGGACCATTTTAATTCTAAACTAGCTTTGCTTTACAAGGGTACGGTGTTGAGTGAATACTTGAATTCCTTGCTGCTCATATTTGACATAATTTTGAGCTGAGGAGGTGATAGTGTGGAGTGGGGTCAAAAGTGATGAATTTTGGGGGAATATTGATGATATGATTTCAAGCATTGTCATGCTGGCTGACCCATTGAAGAATAATAAATTATTACATGAAATGAGAGGGGAAACAAAAAGAGGCCCACAAAAGGAGCAAAATCAATGAGTTCAGTAGTGAATGGAATAGGGGAGGTGATGATGTTTTCTGATTTTTTGGTCCCTCCCTCTTTGATTTTAATTTCTTTCTCAGCAAGCTCACTAAAATGAGATGAAGATTGAAATTATGAGCCATGAGCCATATGAGCTAAGATCCATACTCACAGATACAAAGATCAAACCATTTTAATCTTAGCTTTAAAGTTCAACTTTTTAGCTGGTTTTGGGACCACCCTTTTGCTTTGTTACATCTGTAATGAGATTCTACATTTGTTTTTTGAAAAATGTCTGCACAAAAGCTTTTGGGTTTGCAGTATTCAAATCATAGGTGTTCTTGAGGGGGATGCAACACTGAACTTGTATGTAATTTCATAGTTTATCCTCAGCTCTTTGTAGTATATATACTTTAGATTGTATATTCTCCATATGTTGTATTCATTATTTGCTTCTGCTTAAATAATAAACAAATAGATGCATAAGTATCCCCTCAAGCCTACATATATACTTAGTTTAATTAAGCTTGTATCTAAAAGTGTGAACAGGCAAGCATTACACCAACTAACTGGTTATCTTAAGACTCAGATCATTTTGAGAGTGAAGTAGCGAACCATGTTCTCGATATCATTTAGCATAAGTTTCATATAAATTTTCTGATATTAGGGATACATAAAACATGATCAAATGACATGTTATGTTGTAGAATTTAACCTTTTGTTTTCTTCAAAATGCAAATAAACATGGAATGTGAACGGTTAAGATTAGCATTATCCCTTGTACAACTAGATTAGACTTATCTAATCAGTTTGAACTGATTAGAGTAAATCCTCTAATCAGTTTAAACTGATTAGAGTAAATTTTTTCTCTTTTCTGTTTTGAATTTTTTTCTCTCTCTTGTAAAGGCTATAAATAAGCCTTCTATACTAGACTGTGAATATCAGAAAATTAAGATATCAGTTTCTCACATGATATCAGAGCAGTAGGATTCTCTAAAATCCCTACCAAACTTTCGCTATATTTTTTCTCCTCTTTGCCATGACTTCCTCAACCACAGAGTTGGAAGTATCTTCCATGAATTTTGCCCAAGCTGATACTATATCCCATTCCCTCCAACTCTCTGTCCACAAATTGAGTGGACGGAACTATCTTGAGTGGGCTCAATCAGTGAAACTCGCAATTGACGGGCGAGGTAAATTGGGCCATCTCACTGGCGATGAGAAGGTTCCTGAGGAAAAGGACCCGCGGTTTAAGCAGTGGCGATCAGAAAATTCTCTAGTGACGGCATGGCTGCTCAACTCCATGGAGCCATCTATAGCCAAGCCTCACATGTTTCTGCCCACTGCAAAAGAAGTATGGGAAATTGTTAAGGAAATGTACTCAGATCTTGAGAATTCATCTCAAATATTTGAGATTAAGACTCAATTGTGGCAGCTAAAGCAAGGAGAACGAGATGTTACCACCTTCTACAATGAGATGGTTTCCCTTTGGCAAGAATTAGACCAATGTTATGACGAGCATTGGGAAAATTCCAACGATCTGAAGCGGTTCAAGACACGTGAGGAGAATGATCGTGTCTATATGTTTCTAGCAGGTGTTCACAACAATCTGGATGATGTCAAGGGGCGGATCCTCGGCAAGAAACCTCTTCCATCCATCCGAGAAGTGTTTTCAGAAATTCGGTTGGAAGAAGGAAGGAGAAAAATTATGTTGCGCAGCCCAAGTGCTACAAGTCCCGTACTGTCCGAGCCTGAGGGATCTGCTCTTATTTCCCGGACATTTAGGGGCAACTCAGACAAGCGAGAAAAGCCTTTTTGTGATCACTGCAAACGCGCGTGGCACACTAAAGAGACTTGCTGGAAAATTCATGGAAAGCCACATAACTTCTCAAACGGCAGATTCGGGGCACAAGGAGATCGCAATTCTCGTCACAGCTCCTCCCAAAAACAAGCTATGCAGACCACATTTGACGATTCTCGAGAGCACAAACTAAACTCTGGATCGCCACCTTTCACAAAGGAACAATTAGAGCATCTATACAAGTTCTTTAATTCCACAGCAGATCAGTCTAAGTCCTCTTGTTCCCTAGTTCAAACCGGTAATCATTATTCATTGTCTCTTGTGTGTATCAATAACCTTCCCTGGATTCTTGACTCCGGAGCCACTGATCATATGACCAGTTGCTTCAACTTATTTTCCTCCTATAAGCCATGTGCAGGGAACAAGAATGTTAAAATCGCTGATGGTTCTTACTCAGCCATAGCCGGGCAAGGAACCATCACAATCTCTCCAACCATAACTCTCTTTAATGTCTTACATGTTCCCAAACTTTCATGTAATTTAATTTCCATTTCACAACTCACTCGAGACCTTAAATGCCAAGTTAATTTTTTGTCCTCTCATTGTGAAATTCAGGAACTGGGCTCGGGGACGACGATTGGCAAAGCTAGGAACAGTGGCAGCCTCTATCTATTTGAAGAAGGATTTCGTCTAAATAAGTTTGAACCTAATTCATGTTCTCATTCCCTGTTTGTTTCTCATGAAAATGAGTTATTTATGCTACATTTTCGTCTAGGACATCCTAGTTTCCATTACATGCAACATTTGTTTCCACAATTATTTCGAAATAAAAATCCTTCTCAATTTCAATGTGAAGTATGTGCTTTAGCCAAACACAAACGGGCAATTTTTCCTTCTCGTCCTTATAAATCTTCATCTCCATTTGCTTTGATTCATAGTGATATTTGGGGACCATCTCGGGTCTCATCTATTTCTGGAAATAAATGGTTTGTATCATTTATAGATGATCACACTAGAGTTTTATGGGTTTTCATGCTAAAGAAAAAATCAGAGGTTGAAGAAGTTTTTAAGAAGTTTTACCATATGGTTGAAACACAGTTTCATACCAAAATTCAAATTTTTCGCAGTGACAATGGGCGTGAGTTTTTTAAAGAAACTTTGGGGCAATTTTTTGCTCAAAAAGGAATCATCCAACAAAGTTCTTGCACTAACACACCACAACAAAACGGTGTGGCTGAAAGAAAAAATAAACATATTCTTGAGGTATCGAGGGCAATAATGTTCACCAACAACGTTCCCAAATATCTTTGGAACGAAGCAGTTTTAACTGCCACTTTTTTGATCAACAGAATGCCCTCAAAAATTTTAAATTTTCGCAAACCTGTTGAGTTTTTACACTCCATTTACCCTCACTGCAGATTAGCTTTTTCAGATCTTCCATTAAAAAATTTTGGTTGCACTGTGTTTATTCATGATCACAACTCAAATAGAAGTAAACTTGATCCGAAATCAAAAAAATGTGTTTTTATTGGGTATGCTTCAAACCAGCGAGGATACAAATGTTTTGATCCTTCCTCCAAAAAAATATTTGTTACTATGGATGCCTTGTTTTTTGAAAATCAGCCATTTTTTAAACCTCCTCTTCAAGGGGAGCATAACAGGGAAGACTCGGTTATTTCACTCAAAAACAAATTTTCACAAAACACTTCTGATTTAATTCCCAAAACATATCCTGACTTGGATTTTTTGTCAATGTCTAGTGTTGAAAACATTTTTTTTGAAAAGGAACAGTCAGGTACTATACTTGAAAATATGTTTGATCAACCAAAGGATTCTGTTTTGCAAAATTCTGCAAATTCAGATCCTGTTTTGCAGAATTCGGCTCCTCCAAATCTGGAAAAATACCCTGAAAGTAGGGAATTGTCCAACGAAAACAGGAGCCTAGAAAATTGCTCACCAATTTTTAATCCAGAATGTGGGCGAAATTCAAAAGATGTCCAGCAAAATGTGGAATTTAAAACCTATCAAAGAAAAAACATGAAAACAAACCAGCAGAATGAAACTGAACAGGAACACTCAATTGAGTCAATTCCTTCCTCAGAGATAGAGACGACCACTGTCCTACCATGTCAAGAGTCTGATCCGCGACCAGAACCAGAGCACAGTGAGTTGGACCTTCCTATAGCCCTCCGAAAATCAATCAGGTCTTGTACTAGTCGTCCTTTATATCCTTTATCTAAGTTTGTGTCATCTAACAACCTTTCCCGTAGTTTTTCTGCTTTTATCTCTAATGTATCTGCTGTGGAAATTCCAAGAACTATACAAGATGCTTTAAAAGTTCCAGAGTGGAAAAAGGCTGTCCTTGAGGAGATGAGTGCACTTGAGAAAAATCAAACTTGGAATGCAGTAGAGCTGCCACGGGGGAAGAAAACTGTAGGGTGCAAGTGGGTTTTCACACCAAAATTTTGTGCAGATGGAACCCTAGAAAGATACAAGGCAAGACTTGTGGCTAAAGGGTTCACCCAAACATATGGGATAGACTACACAGAAACATTTGCTCCTGTGGCGAAACTAAACACGATCCGGATCTTGTTGTCTGTTGCAGCAAACCTTGATTGGCGACTTCAACAACTAGATGTCAAAAATGCTTTTTTGAATGGAGACCTAGATGAGGAAGTATACATGGAACCTCCTCCAGGGTTTGAAAAGAGATTTGGCTCCAAGGTTTGCATATTGAAAAAATCACTCTATGGCCTCAAGCAATCTCCACGGGCTTGGTTTGGGCGTTTCCATCAGTTTGTAAAGGGTCAAGGATACAATCAGGCGCAATCAGATCACACTATGTTCTATAGGGTATCTAAAAATAAAATTGCAATACTTATCGTCTATGTGGATGACATCATCATTACCGGAGATGATGTGGACGAGGTCAGCCGGTTGAAAGGGAGCCTTGCAAATGAATTTGAAGTCAAAGACTTGGGAGAATTAAAATACTTCCTAGGCATGGAGATCGCTCGGAGTAAGCAAGGTATCGTAGTGTCTCAACGAAAGTATATTCTTGATCTACTCAAAGAAACTGGAATGACAAATTGCAAGCCCGTCGAAACACCAATAGACCCAAACAAGAAGCTTGGGGAGTCCAAGGAGAGCCCACCAGTAGACACTCCACAATATCAAAGGTTAGTCGGAAAACTAATATATTTAGCCCATACACGTCCCGATATAGCTTTTGCAGTGAGCATGATTAGCCAATTCATGCACTCACCTCGGGAGGACCATCTTGATGCTGCATATAAAGTGTTAAAGTATTTGAAGAGCTCACTATAGGATGAGGCTTATTCTTTCAATAAAGTGCATCTCGTAGTGTTGAAGTTATTACAAAAACAGATTGGGCAGGTTCCATTATAAATAGAAAGTCCACTTTGGGATATTGTACTTATGTGTGGGAAAATCTAGTTACATGGCGCAGTAAAAAACAAACTGTAGTAGCCAGAAGTAGTGCCAAAGCAGAATTTTGGGCAATGGCTAATGGAATTTGTGAGGTTCTATGGGTTCAACGAGTATGACGTGAGATAGGCAGCCCATGATAAAGCCACTAAAATTATATTGCGACAGCAAAACTGCCATTAGCATCGCTCATAATCCCGTACAATATGACCAGACGAAGCATGTTGAAGTTGACCGACACTTCATTAAGGAGAAGCTGAAATCTGGTACACTATGCGTTCCCTACATTCCGACAACCGAACAAACTACTGACATCTTTACAAAAGGGCTGTTCAAAACAGTTTTTGAAAAACTCATTGGCAAGTTGGGCATGATAGACATCTATGCACCAACTTGAAAGGGGGTGTTAAGATTAGCATTATCTCTTATACAACTAGATTAGACTTATCTAATCAGCTTGAACTGATCAGAGTAAATCCTTTCTTTTTTCTTTTTTGAATCTTTTTCTTTCTCTTTCTTGTAAATATTATAAATAAACCTTGTATACTAGATTGTAAATCAGAAAATTAAGATATCAATTTCTCACAAATAACAACATGATGTTTCCAGTGCAAACCTCTTCTCTCAACAACATTGCTTTGGCAGTTGAAGAAAAGAATAAACCAATCTTGTGGCATCTCATATATGGGTACCTACATGAGAAGGGATTGAGATTGCTTGAGAAGAAATGAATGGTCACAGGGCTTCCAAAATTATAGTCCTTAGAGCAATGTGAAAGGTGTGTACGTGGGAAGCAATCAGGAAAAACATTTCCCATTGGTCAATCCTAAAAAGCAATAAAAAGTTTTGAATTGGTGCATGTTGATCTTTGTGGGCCAATGCAGATTGAATCAATGGAAGGTAGCATTTATTTTTTTCTATTTAATGATGATTTTACAAGAATGAGCTGGGTGTACTTTCAGGAAACCAAAGCTGAGGCATTTCATAATTTCCTTAAGTTTAAAGCACTTGTGGATAACCAAAATGGTTTGAAACTTAAGGTGCTAAAGACTGATAGAGGAGAGGAGTTCACCTCAAACTCAGTTTATTTTTTTATGTGAGGATCATGCAATCAAGAGAGAGATAACAACTCCCTATATACCTAAGCAAAATGGGGTTGTTGAAAGGAAGAATAGAATTGTGATGGAGATGGCTAGAAGCATGTTGAGGGAGAAGGCTCTTCCACATCAGTTTTGGGCTAAGGTAGTGGCAATTGCGGTCTATTTTCTCAATATTTCACCCACAAGAGCAATTCAGAATTTGACACCATATGAAGCTTGGCATCACAACAAACTTGATATAAGTCAATTAAGCGTTTTTGGTTGTATATCTTTTGTTTCAGTTGATTATCATGCTAGAAGAAAGCTAGATAAAAAGTCAAACAAATGTATTTTCACTGGTTATTGTGTAGAGAGCAATGATTACAAAATGTATAACCCTATAATTGAAAAGGTTGTAGTTAGTAGAAATGTAGTGTTTGATAAGTACAATAGATGGGACAGGGAAGAAATGGAGCAACCTGAGCTTGAAGTTTTTGTTCCTCGAGAAGAAGATGGAGGACAGATTACACAAAGAGAAGAATATCATCCTTGTCTTGTTAGAGCACCTGGGACTATCTCACAAATAACTCCATTTCCTAACAACAATCAAGAAGAAGAAGAAGAACCTGGCAGTGGTAGTTCAAGCAGTTTCTCTCCATGACTTTGAAAATTTAGGTCTTTGAGAGATATATATGATACCATTGGTTTCGCTATGTCAACTGCAGAACCAACAAATTTTAATGAATCTGTCCAGTTGAAGAAAAGGCAAAGCAGCAGAAGATTCAATAAAGGGTTAAAGGCCCAAATGGTACCAAAATTTTGGGCTAGAACCCAATTTAGTACCCAAACCATAATTGTACCAGATTTGATACCCACACTTCTATTTTCAACCCAATTTAATACCCACCGTTAACTTCCATCCAATATCCTGTTAATGATCTGCCAGTTGTCTCGGTTCTTGCTTACGTGTCAGAATTTTGCTTACATGGCTTGAGCCTGCTTAATTTTTGCTGACGTAAATATAATTAATTTTTTATTATTAAAAAACAAAAAAATCCAAAGAGAAAGAGGAATGGTCGAGGAGCTGGTTGAGAGCCAATGGTGGTCGTGTGTTCAACGGTAACATCTTCA